>JAUZST010015057.1:0-10366 GCA_034779995.1 Parotocinclus haroldoi
GACACGGGGAGGACATGCAGACTCCACACAGAAAGGACCCAGGCCGCTCCGCCCTGGGATCGAACCCGGGACCTTCTCGCGGTGAGGCAGCGGTGCCGCCCCACCCAGCCCCCGTGCCGGCCGTAAATGTAAACATACATTTTAAAAAAAATTAAATCACTGTAATGACCGTAACGTTGGCAACGGGCGTTTCCATATTGCTCAGAAGTACATCAAAGTTGCGTAAAGATCCGAACAAAATGATTACATTGTTCTTCTTTACTGAATTGCTCACTTTTGGTGAATTTGTTGGCGCACAGAAGTTTGGAAGTTCCTCACGTTTTGAATGCTTGAAAGATTTTTTTTTTTTTTTTTTAAAAACATTACAATTGCAAAGACTCTGGTGCATAGGTTTATGGTGAAGTGATAAATGATAATTAATAACCAAGCCATCGATATGTTGAGAAACATTCTAACGTGACTTTAGTGCCTGGGGACGAAACTTGTGAATGGCGAACAGCGCCATCTGGTGATCGATACAATTAATGAAACGCCATTTATTTACTGTTTACATTCGTTAATGTTTATGTTAATGTTTATTTACCGTTAAACTTTCGTTAAAGTAGCACGGACCTGCAGGGAAGAAATAAAGGCGAGATAATTTTAAAAAAGGTTGATCTATACACCACACTGTTTCATAAATATTTCATATATTTGTACTCTGTATCCACCCTGCTGAAAAAAAAAAAACATATTGACCATCAACAGATTTATGCTGGTTTAAGCTGGTGTGGTGCTGCTTTTGCTGGCTGACCAGCATAACCTTGATTGCAAAGCTGGTTTCCCAGTATGATCTTGCTGGTTTTGTTGTCCAACCGGCATGCGCTAGTCACCAGCATACTCAGTAAAGACCAGTATGTACTGGTCACCAGCATACTCAGTAAAGACCAGTATGTGCTGGTCACCAGCATACTCAGTAAAGACCAGTATGTGCTGGTCACCACCATGTAAAGGCCCAGTAAAGATCAGCATGTAATGGTTACCAGAACCCCCAGTAAAGACCAGTATGTTCTGGTCACCACCATGTAAAGGCCCAGTAAAGATCAGCATGTTCTGGTCACCAAACCCCCCAGTAAAGACCAGTATGTTCTGGTCACCAGAACCCCCAGTAAAGACCAGTATGTTCTGGTCACCAGAGCCCCCAGTAATAACATGTTCAAAACACAACAAACACTGGTCACCAAGTGCAGCATCAGGCTGGTCTGTTTGTTTGGGGGTTTTTTTTCAGCAGGGCACTCCCAAACCAAAAGCCTCGAATCTAAACGTTTGTGCTGCCGCAAACAAACGAAAGAAGTTCTACGACGCTAAAGGGTCCACAACAACGTTTTACATTCAACCGTTCAAATGCTAAAGGACGGCTAGGTGCTAATACTGCTAATCATTATTACAGCAGCTACTGAGTCTCAAATTGTATATCATGATCTAGTTATTATTATTATTATTTTAAATTTGAAGTTCTGGCTACCTTCTTGACCCTTTATAGCACGTTTAGCGTGTGGTTTGAGATGTACGTTTTTGTACTAGCCAGGTTAGCCGGCTACCAGCTAGCAAGATCGCTCTGGGTGAACTGGAAGAAATGAGTGAGCCTTTAGGATTTGCATCATACATTTCCTGACAGTTTATTTGCCCGTGGCTGAATATAACATGGAAACAAGCGCTTGCTATCGACACAGCCGGGTTAGCTTTAGCTAGCACGTCGATTCTGAGGCGAAAAGGCAAAAGGGCCTGGGTAAATATTAGCAATTCTTTACTTTTCGTCGTTGTTACGACGGCAGATGAGAAAAATCAACGGAGACCTGACTGCAGCAGCTGGTTAAATACGCAGAAGCGCTACCCAAATGTATAGCGTCGGAACCGGACAAATAGCAAAAATCATGATTTTCGGGAGGGGGAGCGATTAAAAAAGAAATGAGAAGATTAGCATGACTGTGGAACGAATTCCCCCAGCGCTAAAAGCTGAGCCAAGGCTTCGAAACGTTTTCCAAAGACCTTTGTTGCCAGCCTCATTAGCATTTGCAGCTAATTGTTCACTTAGACGCCGGATGATACACGTGCTGCCCGCTTAAAAGTTGTGCGTGGTTATCCGGTCCGGAGAGCTGGGCTGGACCGCGCTGTGATGGACCACGTTGTGATGGACCGTGGTCGTGACCGTCGGCTGGGGTAAGGTGGCCGCCGTGGTGTACGTCCTCACGTCCCGCTCAAAGGCCATGTTGTCGTAGAGGGTAGGTTTGTTCAGGTGGTGCACATCGTATTTGGGGATGCGCAGCGACTCCATCAGCGTAACATTGCGCTTGCTTGTGGCCGGCTGGCCCGTGTTGGTGGTGGTGTTGTACGTCTTTGATTTTGCGTTACGGCAACAGCTGGAGGAGAGACAAGCGCAGGTGAGAAAAACGCTACGCCGCGGTTTTTGCAGCCTCTTTGCTCGGCTAAAATGGAGGGATATTCCAGGGTGGTTCAACATCATCCTATGGCTATAACGGCGCCAAAAATCTGGGCCCTCAGCAACATGCTAAAGTCACCAAGACCTCACAGGAGTCTGTAACTGGTCGAGTCCGAGGCACGACGGACCGGACAAGGAATCAAAGCCTCCCTGCTGCTGGATATAAGAGCCTGAAAGACGGACACAGGAGCGTAGTTTTTTTCTGCCACCTGCTGTTATGACCGAGTCATGACAAGAGACTGGAATCGAGTAAACTGGGATGGAAAAAGAGGGGGAACTGCAGGTGGTCCCCGTTTTATGATGCCCCTACTTACTTACCATATTTTGTCTCTGATAACAAACACAGACAACCATTCGGCACAAGCCAGGCTCTGAATTTTCCCACGGAGCAAGCCCTACGCAGTTCAATACTCTCCTACGCTTAGATGAGGAAGTCGGCAGTGCGTGACATAGGGAGTCATATGCCTGGGGTGAACAGCGCTGGGAAACGTAGCCGCAGTTGCGACAATAATCTTTTTTTTTCCCCACCTTAAAAACCTTATGCAGTGAATTACATCAGGCATTCAGTACTTGACTATGAAATAAGCTTTAGTTTAACGTTTTAGCCCGGCCGCAGGTTCGTCTTGATGTTTAAGCATATTTAAGGTGGGCTACGTTTTGATATATACACTACACATTAAGATGGAACGTATCCCCACCTTAAATAAGGGTCGACCTGCACTGTGAGCAGTACAAGAAGCAGATATTTCTCCGACATGGCAGGCTGCGGCCACTTAGGGGCGCTAGCTTTGGCCATAACAAATGGATGCTCTTTAGGGTTTCATGTCATGCCAACGAGAGGCGGCCGTTGCTGCCTGGTCCGCGTGACTGGTTCTCTTTTCTATGTTATGTATTAGCATATTAGCAGCGTCTGGAGCTACCCAGCGGGCTGTCGGAACAAATTGGGTGTGAATGAGCGTACCAGAATAATATCAGGGCGATGAGGAGAAGCAGCAGGAGCAGAGCGGCAACGGCACTGAGAATGGCCGTGATCACCACCATGGCAGCGGACCGTCCTGCAAAAGCGCTGCCGATGGTATCGGGCTTTTTAACTGAAACACAGAAAGGACCGTTTGAGAAGATCATGGGGAACATGGAGTAAGGAGCACGACGCAGACTGATGATGCTTACAGGTTTTGAGAGTTACAGTATCAGACCATGGTGACTCTGCGACAGGCTTATGGCTCACTGGATCAACAAGAAGGTACTTGTATCTGTAAAACCAACAGACAATCATGAGAAGAAGCCCTGCAAAAAAGCGACCATTCAGTGATTGACGTGGAACCATGGACAGGTATGTGATGTAAGGGGTGGGGTCCAGGGACCAGACTCGGCAAAGTTGCTTACGAAATCCTCTCAGCTCTTCTCTCTTTTTCTTAGCGCCACTCTCGAGAAAAAAACGTTGTGAAACATTGCCTTCCTTCAGACGACTTCTCGGGAATGATCTTTCCTTTTCTTCGGACTCTTCTTCCAAACTCCTCAGTGTTTGTTACAAGTTCCTTCTTAAGAACGCTTTTCCGAATCCGGGCCCAGAACCCTTTCCAGGAGAACAAGTCCAATGGCAGAAACGCACCCGGTCGCATCAAACATTCACTCACCGACATACAGTTTAGAGAAACCAGTTGACCTACTGGCAATGACTTTTAGAGGTAACATCAAACTCTACAAAGTTTAGCGTTGCTGCCGGACAGTCGCCGCTTCCCTATTTGCTACCCCCCCCCCTCAATGTGGGGGTTTGGTATGTTCTCCCTGTCCCATGTAGACAGTAGCGGCCGTTTAAACAGGAAACCATGACACCCTGCTACACGATGGATTACCTGGTAGCTCCGCCGTCAGGTAGCGTAACAGGGCATGCTGGACAACCTGCTGGCTGGCCGACCTGGAGGTAGTTGGGAGAAGCGAAGTTGCAGGGGTACTTCTCCAGGGCACCTACATCGGTCAGGAAGTAATTGTTTGGGCTGCCGAGACTAGATGGGCACGGACACACGCCATAGTACTCAGAGTTGTTCTTGTTGGCGTCAAATGTTGCGGTAGCTGTAGTTAAAAAAAAAAAATGGCAGAACCGTGTCTTAGGAGTAGAATATCTCTGTTCGCTGCTTGCTGCTTTAATATTTTAACATATTTCAACTTGTTTGATTCCAGAGGTTACCTGAGTCCAGAGCGGATACCAGCCATATCTCACATGTGGCAGTAGTACAGGCGAGGTTCTGGAGATTATCAAAGCAACATCTGGGATCCTGAAGGAACACGGTGTTGGTGCCGACTGGAACTGCTACGTCATTTGAAATGGACGGCTTGCAGGAGACTGATGAAGACAATGGACATCACATGGGTTCCTGGAAAATGCCTGTATCTCCCTTTACCACATCTGGAGCGGACGTGATAAACCTCCAACCCAGTCCCGCGCCCACCCATCTCCATGTACTGAAAAGTCACATCTGTACAGACTCTTGTAATGGAACTCCTTGGGGTGTTTTTGGAAAAGTAACAGTTACACAACCTGAATTTCGAACATCTACTAATATCTACTAAGAAAGCACCAGGCAGCTTCGTAGGGATGCCGAGTTGACCCTTCTACAGTGTGAAGAAGTTTGATCAGGAATCCAAGTGAAACATTTTTGGGTCCGGTCATCCCCAGCGTGTTATATATGGCCATTATAGTATTGCTAAAACAACAAATCGAATGGTGGCCTAAGACTTTTGCACACTTTTATACATATATCATAGTGAACACCTCATTCCAAAACCATGGGCATCATATTGGAGTTTGTCCAACATAATTGGCATTTGCTGCCCAGAGAGCCTCCACACCACCTAGGAAGGGGGTTGGGTGGGTGGGTGGTTTGACTCCGAGCTCTGCCAAGTCCATTCGTTCTGGACCTCACTCCACAACGTTGCCACAGTTTTGGCACCACTGTGTGCCGGAGCATAAAGTTCTCTCGATCCAAGAAACCCCTGACATATTTTTTTGCTCTTTAGCACTCGGAGGTCCAGTCCTGTGAACGTGTGGCCACTCTGACAATAACAGGAGCTTTAGGAGTTCCGAAATGTGGCGAGTGTCCTAATATTGTGACCACGTAGGGTGACGATGTCCACATGGGATCTACTCATGAATCTGTGGATGCGGTTCTATCCCAATTTCCTAGGGCATTACCACGGGTTAGGACTCGTCACCAAGTTCTACTCAGTGCTAAAACGTCAGCGAGAAAGGCGAGCGTGACTGAGCATGTCAGAAACGGGTACGTTGCCCTCAGCCGATTTCCACCTTCAAGGCCAAAGCAGGTGGCGCAGCGTGTTTACTCGACTCGCCCCCTTAGGCGTGACTCATCTTCGAACGCCACCCAAACCCGTCAGGGACCGGTAGCCTTCACTCCCAGCTCATTCATGAACGCTTCATGAAAATGACACGGGAACAATTTTGGAACAATTAAGATGACGAGGTTTAGCAGTATGTCAGCGACGTTCCTGCCCGAGGCGTGGTAGGACTGTTTTGGAGGGAGTACAGAAGGACCAAGATACCAAAATGTTCCTTATACTTCAAACACAACGAACCTGACTAGTTCAGGCCCTGTGAAGGACACACTGATGACATGCCAAAAAAAATATGTGAACCGTGCAACAGAGCTGCGCATTTTGAAAAGCCAGCTCTAGTGAAAGATGCCCAGGACGCCCTGTCGTGGATTTAGGTTGGTATTTATTCCGACGGTTTTTCACGTGACCTCTAAACTGCAGTAGTGCCCAAAAGTCTTGGGCCACCATTCGATTTGTTGTTTCAGCAATGGCCATATGGAATTACCTCGCTGTCTCTTTATTAAGCTAGAGCCCTCCCTGCGAAAGTCGTCATTTGCCTGCTATCCTTCCAAAAGGCCACTTGTGATCACGCTCCTTCTGACTGTAGGACGGTCAACTTGGCATCCCAACGAAGCTTTAAGGGGAGGTCACACCAAGCGCTCACCACCATATGTCCTGTATTTTCTGCCCTCATTTTCAGTTTCCCCAATAAGAAATCAGTGGACATGGCCAACAAATGGAATGGTGGCCCAAGACTTTTGGACAGTACTCTACACTCAAGAACTGGAGCTGCCAACAAAGAACCAGGATTCTGAGGAGCCACCTTGGGGCACGCAGCGCATACTACAAAGCCACCCATACCCTAACTCCGCATTTAGCAAAGCGCGAGTTTGGGGTTTCATGACCGAAAAGACGTCCGATTACACGGATTAGGGAGGTTAACGTGACGTCAAATGCGTTCCATATTGCATATCTTGCGATTGTACAAAGTTAAGGGATGGCTCACAACAGCCGAGGAAAGCCACTAATTACACTTCGATTGAAACGACGTAGGTCAAAAACAAAACGACTTACCTTGAACACATTCTAAACCTGACGTACAATACTACCTCATTTACCTTGTGCTATCAATTAGGCACAATTATCCACAGGCACTTACAGCATTCTCACACTCCAAGAACGTCCAGGTCTTGCTCTAGGACCCAACATCTCGACAGACGCAGGATTTGATCCCTAGACCTTCTGGACCTCACCTTATATTATATAATATATATTTATATTTACGTCTTTTAGCAGGCGCTCTTATCCGGAGCGACTTACAATTAGCACAGTCTCCAGCTTCCAAGCAACTGCGGGTTAAGGGTCTTGCTCGGGGACCCAACTGCGGCAGGGTGGAATTTGAACCCTGGACCTCAAGCCTTAACCGCTAGGCCACCACAGTCCCGCACCTTGCTGCACAACCAAACACAGCATCAAAACAGCAGCCGCTGTTTGCGTGTTACCTATTGTGTTCTGTGGTTACAAAACCCCGTGACGTCTACATTCGCTGGGATCCCATACCTGTCGTCTCAATATTACCCTCAGCTCAATTTGAGTTGCGCTCCCCCATGGAGCTCCGTTACAGAAAGACAAGTCTGGATGCCACATAAGCAGAAACCAATCCACCTCCGGACAGAACCAAGTACCGGTGGTCCAGGGTTCATATCCCGCCTCTGCCAGGCTGCCACAGTTGGGTCCCTGAGCAAGGCCCTTAACCCACGATTGGACTTGGACTGGAAGGCTGTACGAGTTGAAAGTCGCTCTGGTTAAAGGGCGTCTCCTGAATAAAAAAAGTACGACCAAAGGTAGTGCATTACAAGTTCAGTTCAGAGTAAATCCTGAAAGAACAGGGCGTGATTAGTGATCACTGACTGCGTCAGGGGCTCGAGAAGCCGTTACGCTGCCTGAGACTTGACGAGACCGAGCTTGTATGTACTCTCACGCCTCACGGGCCGTACCTGTTGACAGGTGTTTGTCATGAACGGTCTGCTCCAAGGGATATGGCATGATGGCTCTTTAGTTCTATTATTATTATTATTTGTTATTACCTAAAACGACCTTCCTATTAGCCACCAGACGCCCGTGCTCGTCGAAGGCAGCAGCGTTTAGAGTCTGAGAGGGCTGTTGACGCTTCAGTGAACAGAGAATTCAGTTCACAGAATTGTTTCTCAGGCTTTAAAAGCAAGGCGCTTCCCAGAAATCCAGTCAAAACATCCGACCGGCTCGGTTTGTCAGAAACTGAACCTCGAGGCTCGCCCCCCCCCGCTCCCAGCCGGTCCAAAAGCCCAAAGCATACCGCTCACTACAAACCGGGCTCACCTTGAGTTTGTGCGCGGATCCCGATGGGCACCAGGCACAGCAAGCACACCGCCACGAAGGCTCTCATTGTGGAGTCAGGCGCAGCCGAGGCTCTCGTCGAATAAACTGCTGTGTGCGCGTGTGGACAAAACGGGGCAGGTTTGACCACTTTAAAAGACTTTCCATCAGCTCTTATCCCTCCTCCCATACGCAGGGCAGGATCCGAGAGCGGAAGGGAGGGAGCGGCTCGACTGGGTGCGCGTTTGTGCCTTCGCCCTGGCAACTGGGAGGTGCACCGACGAGCGGCGACGCGTCGACGAATCAAACGGAGCCGCCGTCGAAAGAAAGCGGGCCGCGCCGAGGGGCCCAGAGCTGAGGGCTCGCTTTCCGAAAGCGGTGTGAACAGGACATTTGACACCGGAGTGGAAAGGCCCGGCCGGGACACTTTTTTTTTTTTTTTAAAGACGTAAACAGATCGGCTGACAGCGTTTTTAAGACCTGCAGTCTGGCTCAAAGGGAATGTTTATTCAAATAATAATGCTGACAGGACGGTAGATATATATATATATATTTTTTTTTTTCATTTCTGTTAACCCCGAGTTGAAGTTTCCCCTCTCTGATCAATATTTCTCCAAGTTAAAAAGAAATAAATAAAGAAGGCGTAAAATACATACAACCCTTAATTAGACGGGATGGGCAAAACCAGCTCGTCCGGCACCTACAAAAGACACGAAACTGCATGTGATGAGTCAGATTTAGAGAGTAAACTCTTGACTAAGCCGATTTCAAATAAAACTGGTTGAACAAACAAGCGCTGGGCTGGTCCATGCAGGGTCTGGTAAACGCCGCCTTATCCTACGTAGTATGGATTTTTTAAATCAAAGTCAGTCTGCGTGCTTTATAGAGCACGGTCAGGGACCCTGGAGCACTTTGTCTGGAGGAGTGAATGTCAGTTTGCTATCTGAATGGTGGAACCTACAGGGGGGAACCTCGACCCAGAGCCCAACATCAGCATCCGGCCTCTCCCCGAGTTCTTGGGCATGAGGGAAATGAAGCGGGCCCGCTCCAAAACAGAGTGGAAATGAAGCCCATGATGGAATTCCCTGGGCGCGGGCGAGAAGGGACAAAACCAAAAACGTCCGCGTCCTATCGAAAACCTACTTTGATACCTTAAACGCTCCATTTCTTGCGTTCCCGCGTCCCATTTCGGCCCATTTGCCATTGTGTTGATTCCTTTAATTAACGTTAAGGGTTAACGGATTATAGGACACGCCCTTATCCCAGAACGAATAATTACAATACAAACGTAGGGGCTTAGGGGTCTTGCATATGGACCCAGCAGTGCCGGCACGGGCTTGAACCGGCAACCTTCTGGTCAGACTGCCAGTCCGCTGACACGCCTCCGAAGCAAAGCACGCCCTCGGCTATTTAAACCTCTTGTCCGACGTGGTCACACCTACTCGCTTGAGTTTATTCGTGCACCGAGTTCAAGCCTTTGCTTCCGAAAACTTGGTGGGTCCGCCAAATTCCTCCGTCTTCTCTTTCCTCTAGACCGAAAAGACCATTTCCGACCAAATCAAGTGGCCGAAACTGTCAGGACATACCTATTGAACCTGCCCGTACCGCCTTTCCGAACCAATTAACAAGCTCATGCACTCCCGCAACTGCTGTTTATTAAAAGGGGGGGTAGGTACAATTCTCGAAAAAAGGAGCATTCAAAACCGAACGCATTGGCAACACTAGGTAGGCACCCCCGCTGCCACACGCGCTTTTTATTTCAAATCACTTAACACAAAGCAACGCACAGACAAATTCACCGAATTGACCGGAGTTTACCCGGATTTAGCATGTTCCCGGTCCAGGCAGGATTAGCGCAGTCAAAATGCAGACCAGTCCGGCTTTTCTAAGCTCATACTTGCATTTGAAAGGCGTCTGAACGGGAGTTACATCATCACTGGCTTCCCGGTGCTCCCCGAGTCCCGCCGCTTTAGCATCGTCACCTGTTGCCCATGACGAAGCTGGGCTCCTCGGCGTCGTCCTCTCGTCCCTCCTCGTCCGATTCCTGATCGCTCTCAGAGGACGACTCCTTACCCAAATCTGCAGAGACACGTTTGTTTACTGCTCTACCGGCACACGGTACCAACACAAAACCAGTACAGTGGCAACTAGTTGGTGACTCGGGAAGGGGGGGGGGGGATGGGTTCTGAGTCCTTTCTGTGT
>JAUZST010015058.1:0-10365 GCA_034779995.1 Parotocinclus haroldoi
TATATATAAATAATATAATTCTTATAATTATATATACTAATAATATATAATAATAATTTAGAGTTACATAACGTATACTTCTCATAATCAAAGTTATTACAATAGTTGTATTAGAACCATTCAAGTTAGTTCCAGCTTCTGTGTGAGTGAATGAGTCTTGAACTGATTATTTCTGATGCAGAAAGAGCACATGTATGCACAGTATACTATGATATTATAATAGTCCAGAACATTATCATTGCTCTATGCATTTTGCAGCTACACATTTTTCTGTTTTACTAATCTGGTTTGAAATCTGTGTGTTGTTTCTTTGTACAAAGTACAAGCCTAGCAATTAGTCTCTGTTCCTATTGCAGCCAGGAAGAAAAGGTTACCATTTATCATCTTTATAATTTTTAAAGAGAAGAGGAAGGTTTGACAGGCCATTATGAAGATTTCTAATATTTCCCTTTTTTTATGTGCTCGGGGCATCCTGAAGAATAACCTACATTAAGATAAGACCAACAATGTTCTAGAAAGTTGATCATATGTATTGCAAGCTTGTATTGATCCTAACATTCTATTTATAGACTGCTCAGTATTATAGACTTGATTGTTTTGCACTGACAAGGTTAGATGTTCATCTGAGAACTATTCTTTAGAGAGGTCCATTGGGCAACTGCATCTTCTGGATGCGGGTGGGTGGTGGTGCCAGTGCAGCTCAAGTCCAATAAATCATCTGTTAGTGTGTGCCAGTGACAGCCAGTACTGCAAAATGCTGCATTATTCCTCTTCCTGGCTTTGACAAATGGTTCTCAAATTGTTTGGGGGACAAAATGGCAGGCTGTGTAAACTGTTTCACTTTTTCCATGTGTGGTTCTTTTTTCCTTCTTCCATCATCTGCATTTAATTTGACACATCATTTTCTCTCTTTCCATTTCTTTTCACTCAGTATGACTCACGCAGTATGTCTCTATCCCCCCTTTTGCTTTAATAATTAGTATGAAGAGACAGGAAGATGCACATTAAAACAGGAAGTTTTTAATGACTCCACTAATTCAAATCTCCAAAGATTAATGGTCTATAATGCAAAAGTAGTACAGGGTGTGTCAAAGGACATAAGACACCATTTTATTTCAGAAACCTAAGGGAAAACGACATATCTGAATACTCCCAGCAAGTAATAGGTGAGGGAGGATATCTTTCATGTCTGGAACATGGCCACAGTTTTGAAAGCCGCCAATTTTTTTTGCTAAGGGGATCTCTAAGTTAGAGAAATTGGGACTACAGACAAGTCACGTAGTGGTTTAACGAAGAGCGACGAAAAAACTTCAACAATGGTTTTGGTAGCCTTTGCGAAAAGAAGTCCTAGAGAGTAAGCCTAGGGAAATAGTGAAAAGGAAAAACTCCCTGAATGTAGAAGAAAGAAACCTTGGAAGGACCAAGACTCACATTGGGACCCATTCTCCATGGGTGGCCTAGATGTTAATTGTATCAGTTAAGTTTATATTAATAGTAAAATTACGCAAATGAAAACAATCAAATAAACTAATTCAAAAGATTTGATATATTGAGTCCTCAGCGTGATGATAGAGGGAGTTACTGCATTCTGGTGTGGGGGCGTGGTGGGATTAATTTCTGTTGATGAATACCAGTAGAATGACACTGAGGTGAAATAACATCAAAGTGTGAGGTGTTGGAACCGGAACATCAGCTCAGGGAGAAAAGAGATAATGTAGTTACTTTTCTAAGCTAAATTTTCTGGTTCTAGTTAGCACTCGAACTGCTGCATTCTGTACTAGTTTAAGTTTATTTAGAGATTTACTAGCACATCCAGCAAGTAAGGCATTACAGTAATCCAACCTTGAGGTTATAAATGCATGAACCAGTTTCTCCGCATGTTAAAAAGAAAGGATATTTATTATAAGTCTAGCAATATTATGTAACTAAAAGAAAGCAGTTTGTGTGATGTTGTTAATGTGAATATCAAGGGAGAGATCTGAATCATACGTAATACTGACTGGGAGTTACGGAACAGCCATCTAGATTTACGCTTGATGTAGCCAACTTGCCTTTCACAGTCTTCAATTCAATTCAATTCAATTCAATTCAAATGTATTTATATAGCGCTTATTACAATGGTGCATTGTCTCAAAGCAGCTTTACAATCTTATATTATCTTAAAATAATTATATTATATTAATTAATTATAATATTATATTGAATAATTATATTATATTACAATTTGGCCAATCCCAAACTGAGAAAGCCTAGGGCGGCAGTGGAAAGGAAAAACTCCATGAAAGTAGAAGATAGAAACCTTGGGAGGATGAAGTCTCAGCAGGAGACCCATCCTCCATGGGTGGCCTAGATGTTAATTAAATAAATACTTAAAAGTATATTAAATTATAGCTAAATTAGGTAAGTAACAATTTAAATGACAAATCAATAATACAATTTAAATTAGTAATAAACTAAAATAATAAAACAAAATAGATTATAAAATGAGTCCTCAGTGGGAGGTCCTTGGAAGCACATCATCTCCTAATGTCCGAACTTCACTATAGTGGGACTGGGTTCTGTTGATGGAGACCAGTAGAGTGATGCTGAGCTGAAAGAACATTTGGTGTGTGGTGCTGGAACTGGTACCGGGACATCAGCTCTGAGAGAAAAGAGAAAATGTAGTTATTGATGGGTTAGGAACACAGAGTCTATTATCCATTACTGATGCCATGTGCAGCATGAAAACTCTGGCAGCATTACCTATAGCAGCATAGTTAAAGGGAGACAACCAGAAGGTAACACAGCCAAGAGGCAAGACCAAACCTGTGCCATGCATCATAGTTTAAATCTAACTAAAAGCCTGAGTAAATAAGAATGTTTTTAGCCTAGACTTAAAAAATTGTAAAGTGTCTGAATTTCTAACTAAAGTGGGAAGTTTATTCCATAACTGGGGGGCCAAGTATGAGAAAGCTTTTCCCCCTGCAGTGACTTTTTTAATTCTAGGTACTAAAAGGAGTCCTGCACTTTGTGAGTCTTGGGTCCAACTACTAAAGCCTTAGTTTTATTTAAGTAAAAGGAAATTAAATTACATAATTTTTTTAAACTTTCTTAACACAACTCAAAAATTTTCTGATTGCAAAGCCGTCATTTGGATCTGCTTATATGTACAGCTGTGTATCATCTGCAGAGCAGTGAAAACTAATACCATGCTTATGATTAATTGAGCCAATCTATAGTGTCAAATGCTGCACTTAAATCTAATAGAACATGAAAAGAAACACCTCCATTATCTGCTGACATGAACAGATTTCTAAGTACCCTAATTAATACTGTTTCAGTTCTATGATGGGGCCTGAATCCCGACTGGAATGTTTCTTAAATACTGTTTCTTTTGAGGTTACTAGAGATAGACAGCCTTTTCTACTGTACAATTATCAGCGGAAAGGTAAATTTGAAATTGGTCTATAATTAGACAGCACACAAGGGTCAAGGTTTTTTTAATCAGGGGCTTTATTACACCACATTTAAGGGATCTTGGCACATAACCAAAGGTAAGGGATGAAATTTAATAAGCAGTTTTATAATAGTCTGTATTAATTATTTGAGTAAATTTGAAATTAAACAGACATCAGCACTAGTGCTGCATCTGGAAGGTTGCTGAATAGGTGATTTGATGAGCATTTTATCTTTAACTTTATGGTTAAAGTTGTGAACGACGTTTAAGGGTATTAACCTGATAAAATCATTTACTATGCCTATGCACACATATTTGCTAAGCTAGAATCTGAGCTAGCCTTCTCTAATGTCTGGATGTGTGCCTTTAATGCTACAATCTTCTCTGTCAGACTAGTTACAAGCTTACACCTATCACAAACAAAATGTATATTAATGATGCAAGAAGAATAGTTAAACATACCACACAGCACAGGGAACAAGCGCAGCAAAGCCATATTACTGCTACTGTAATCAATCAATTAAATGTACTTAGCTTCGGTGAGGTTGTGGGTTGATGTTTTAAGATCAGGTGATTCGGCTGATAGTACAATAGACACCTTGCCGTAGGCCCTCGTACACTGGAGCCAGTTGTCCAACAATACATCGATTAAATCACTGATGGAAAGTCAGTAAAAAGTCAGCATAAAAAGTTACCAGCAAAAAAAGTGGGAAACGGATGTAAAATGTTATGAAATTAAAATAAAGAGAAAACAAAGCCAAAAGTAAATGAAATTTCATGATTTGGTGGCTTTTAAGCTTAAAGTTGATACTCATAATGGAACTGTGTCGACCTTCTTTATTGTCCTTTTTATTCAAATGTTTAAGGGCCAAGTAAAGGGCCAATAAGATTATATCATGTGTTGAGTGTCTGGGTCAATAAACAAGTTCTAGTGAATGGGTCAGGCAGGGCTTTATTTTTTTCAGAGTTTCAAACACTCAATGATGATTTATTTTAGAGGTTATGGAGTTCAGTGGAACAGAAGTAGTTAATTTTCAGAAAGACTTATTTTAGCTGTGCTATGTACTTCCAACTCTCTGGCTCTATAATGAGCATCATGAGACACTACATGCACCTATTCTAATCTTGCCTTCAGCACTTCCTTAATTCTTTGTGAAATATATTCAACAAGGTACTGGTAAAGTTCCTCCAAATTCACATGATAGTATCACAGAGCTGCTGCAGATTTGTTGGCTACACATCCATGATGTGAATCTCCTGTTTCTCTCTATCCCAAGGGGATTTATTGAATTAAGATCTGGTGACCATGGGTGCCATTTAAGTACAACGACCTCATGGTGAAGCTTGAAAACAATGCAGCATGAAATGGATGTACATGGTCAGCAACGACTGACCACGTACATTAAACACAGCTTAATTGGTGTTAAGGGGCATAAAGTATAGCAAGTAAATGTCCTCCACCAGCCTGAACCACTTATATAAGGCTCCATATCCATATGGATCCATAATGTTGTTTATCATAGTTTCCCACCCTGCCATCTGAATATCGCAAGAGAGTTTGGAATCATGGATGAGCCTGTGCAAATTGTAGCCTCATTTGCCTGTTCTTAGCTGACGGAACTGACACCCATCTTTTGCTGCTGTAAGACATCTACGTCTGGGCTTGATGTGCATTAAGATATGCTCTTCTGTATGATTTGTAATGACTTATTTGGTTATTTCAGTTACTCTTGCCTTTCCTTCAGCTCAGATCAGTCTAACAGTTCACACATATTGTTTATTAAATTTACTTTGACGTTTATTTAATTGCAGAGAGTATGAACCTAAGAAGGGTTTTGTTTTTGGTCAACTTAATTAATAACAAATAACATTTTTTGCATTTCAGCCCTGCAACACATTCCAAAAGAAGTTGTGAGGGGGGGAATTTATAGCTAATAAGTAATGAATAAAAAATGAATTGTAAAAACAATACTACACAATGATGTGATTTCAGACAGGTGATTGTAATTGCGGTTTTGTACAAAAGCAGCATCCAGGGAAAAGTATGCCTTAAGCAGCATAAAACATGCAAAAGGCCTGTACTACTGTATTCTCTTAATTAATCATGGGTGTGTTTTGTGCGTAACGTGAAATAAACCATTCATCGTTTCACTTGCCATTCCCTTTAAGAGTCAGGTGCACTCTGATTGTGGATTGCTTTCAATGGCGTAGCTACCTGGACATGTCTGACACGTTAATAAATTGCACTTATGAATTAGCAAATAATAACACAAGTAACATGAGAATGACCTTTATTTAGTGTTGTTGTAGAATAATGTTATTTTATTTTGTATTCTAATTTTTATTGATGTTAAAGTTCGCATAGCTGCCAACTTGCTTTTTGCACATGCATGTCTTGACAGTTCTCTGAATAAATAGCAATGATCTTCTGACTGTTGACTTTTTTTCAGTCAGTGGTGCAACAGTCTCTTGTATTGCCAAGATAGCAGTATTTTTACCAGAAATTTACCTTTGCAAATGTCATTGGCCACCAAGCCCATTGGCTTTTTTTCGATATTCTCAAGCGCCGTTGCTATCTAAGCGGCACTGGCGGAATGCGTGAAAGTAGACTGTTGGCGGTATGTAATATAGTAATGAACTGCAACACGCCATACACAGAGTGTAAGATAGGGCCTTGTATATTATTTACTCCTGTCACTGTGAACTAACTGTAAACCTGAAAACACACCAAATCCTTTGATTAAAATACCAGCTAGTACAATGAATTACACTGAGGTAAGGACACATAGGTAAGCCAACCTCTTACTTCAGCTTTTAGGGTCACGTTATTCCATAGCCTTAATCAAATACCCACACTGAGGTAGCTCATTTCATAACTCTGTGATTCCCATTTTTTTCTGCAGTGCCTCTTTTGAAGATAACCATTTTTGATCCCACCCATTCGACAAATATGTATGTGTATTTTGTTTTCAAACAATGTAATTTATACAAAGCTGAAACTGCTTTTCAAAGACAAATGACAAATCACCTTTACACTGGAATCGCTACAAGTGACATGCATTATTCATTAATTTTTTATTAATTTGTATAAAAAATAAAATCCTACTGTGTAACATAGCAGTACATCAATGACCACCTGCAAGAAAAAGCTTAAACGATAATTTTCCCTCAATAAAGGCAGTTTTTATAAGACCTTAGATAAAGACTTGTCTGTTAATGCAATCCAAGTTATTTCACTCATGATGCATAATTCTTCTCAGTAGATGAGGACTGTTTAATTTGACATTTTATAAGTCCTTTAATTACTATTCCCTTAAGTGATATATTCCCTGAAGGTATTATGGACTATTATTGCACTTAATGGTTGGTTCAATAAATATTCTATACTTTAGTATGAAGTTTATAGTCATGTCTTGATTTATTATGTGTTTAAGTGTTGGTTAGCAAGATTATGCCACCATCATATTTACTAAACATTTACAATATTATTATAAAATAATGTTATTTTCCCGTTTTTATTCCTTTCTTTTTGTTAAATTTTTATGTCCAAATCTTCTGTACATACATTCCTTTAGTAGCACGGAAGAAATGACTTTTATTAACAACTCTTAATAAATAAAATATGAGCTGCTTAAGCTGAGAATGGGGCTAAGATGATAACAAATGCATATCAAATGCTTACACTGTTTTAATAAAGCATGCCAGCAGTTGTAACTGTACAAGGACATTTTGAATGCTTCTTTAATGAATAGCCTGCCAATGTTAAAGTGTTCTATTGTCAGTGCTAAATATAAGTATCTTACTTGTGCTTATGGCCAGCTGTATAAAGTTATTGTGGGTTGATAGAATAATTCTAAGGGCATGCAAATGACAAGGGCTCTAAAAATGTATTGGAACATGTTTTATAATTTTTAGGGACCTAGTGTCATATCTTTTCATGAGAATCAAAGTCCCTCCTTACGGTTTTCATTTTAATCATCGTAATTTTTTGGAGTGATATACTAAATAAGAGTTTATTATTAATGTTTTATGAGACTTCAAACCACTAAAAAGTTTTTTTATTTCACAATATTTAGTTGCCATAAACCTTAAACCATCTTGGCCAGATAACTAAAGAGGTACACTCACACAGTAAAATACTGTGTGAGTAATATACTGTAATATTTGTCTGGCCTGTGCTACTGGATTTGAAAATGACTTAGAATTTACTGATACCTTATCCAACATTTATTTCTTAAAACACTTTAAATCAAAGGTATTTTCTTATATAAATTTGCAATAATTAATATCACAAGCAAAGTTGAGATGGTATGAAAACACATAACTAAAACGCTGTGCTCCTTACATGTACTTGGAGATTTATTTAATTGGCAAGAATGTGAACTTGATATGTTTTCTTGTTTTGTCTAAGAAACATAATTTTATTGCATTTCAGATCTCTAACACATTCCAAAAAAGTTGGGACGGGAGCAATTTATCGCCAATAGTGATGTAAAATATAAATTTATGAGGTGATTTTAAACAGGGGATGTCAACAAGCAATTATAATCATTTGATACAAAAGCTGTGTCTGCAAAAGGCTGAGTCTTTGAAGTGGGAAGGTAAACTGCACTAATCAACAAATATGTGAGAATTTTTTTTAATGTTTAAAAAACAGTGGATTGGCATTTTCACTCCTAACCTTTTCTGATTTGACTTGTTTTGCATTGTCTTGTTGATAAATGAATGGACATCCCTAGATGGGATTGAAAGTATTAATGTTACTTTAAAAAAATGTATGCATGTCATTTCTGCATTAATGCTGCCATCACAGAACTGAAAAGCCACCATTTTTTCCAAAAACGAATCTGGATTACTGACTGCAATGTTCCATTCCAGATGCGTCTAAACCCAAAGTCAACGCGACTTCTCTACACTGTTATCATAATGTTTCTTTGTTGCACAGTAAATGTCAGTTCTGAATGTAAATCCATATTGTAGTGCTTGATCAAGGTTTGCCAACCAAGGTTCTTGATGTAGTGCTGTCTGATTGACTGGGGGTCACTGGGGGTAACGCGGAATAAATGAAATAGCGGACTCAAACTCAGCGTTGCAGTCATGCAAACTTTTAATAACAAAATCGGCAGGCAAAATCACAGACAGACAGTCCAAAGGTTCACACAGGAGCAAACAGAGTTGGCACAGAAGAGGCAGAGATGAAGTCGGAGAATGGAATTCGTGTCAAACATGATAAGACAGCGATAAACAAACTCAGGTGAAAAGAAGTGCAGAGCAACGAGGTGATGAGCCAAGTAGCTTAGCAGTGAACTGGTGAAGTGCTTAAGAGGGAGAAGTTAATGAGAGACAGGTGTGTTTGATCAGTAGGATGATGGTGATCATGTGATAGACTGGGTGTGGCAGTCCGTGTGTGTGACATTACACACTCATTATCCTAAACATTTCAATAATTTTTCTCACACAGTTGATGACAAACTGGCCCTCTCCCATCTTTGCTCCTCAGAGATTCAACTATTTGTGGACTCTAATCATTATTTATCATTATTTAGCATGTTTATTAACAAGTAATATGAAGCTGACCAAACAAAACATGAAATACCTTAGGCTCATGCTGTCAGCAATGAAATAACACTGCATATATTGGGGTCTCTGTTTTCATATTTTGCAATTTATAACGCGCCACATTTTTAATGGGAGACAGGTCTGGACTGCAGTCAGGCCACTCTAGCACCTATACTGTTTTACTATGAAACTACACTGTAACATGTGCAGAATGTGGCTTGGCATTTTCTTGCTGAGATAAACAGGAACATCCCTGAAAAAGACCTTGCTTGGATGACAGCATATGGTGTTCCAAAACCTGTATGTACCTTTCAGCATTAATGTTGGCTTGGTGCTATGAGCACTAACACACCCCAATGCTATCAGAGATGTTGGCTTTTGGTCTTTACACTGGTAACAATCTGGACAGTCCTCTTACTCTTTGGCCCGAGGGCATGACATCCATGATTTTCAAAAACAATTTGAAATGTGAACTCGTCAGACCACAGGACACTGTTCCACTTTCCATGAGTCCATCTTAGATAAGCTCGAGCCTAGAGAAGCTGGCGATGTTTCTGGGTATGTTGATATATGGTTTTGCATGGTGGATTTTTACCTTGCAATTCCACAAGCATGATATATATATTTAGTTATATATAAGTATATAACTAAATATATAAGAAATATATAACTCATTTTTAGATGTGTCTAACATTTTTAAGTAGTGCTGTCTTTAATTGTGGTGGTTATTTTAATGCTACGCTATCATTTTATTATGAAAATTATGATATTATGAAAATACAGAGAGTACAGAAAGTATTCAGAGCCCTTTAAATGTATCACTCTTTATTTCATTGCAGCCATTTGCTGAAATCAAAAGATGTATTTAATGTCATTAATGTACACTCAGCATCCCATCTTGACAAAAAACAGACATGTAGAAAATTTTGCAAAGCAAATTTATTAAAAAAGAAAACCTGAACTATCACATGGTCATAAGTATTCAGACCCTTTGCTCAGAGTCTTCTTGAGAATGATGCAACAAGTTTTTTCACACTTGATTTGGAGATTCTCTTTCATTCTTTCTTGCAGATCCTCTCCAGTTCCATCAGGTTGGATGGTAAACTTTGGTAGACAGACATTTTCAGGGATCTGGCTGTGCCAGTCTAGAATGGTCACAGAGTTGTTCCGAAGCCACTCCTTTGTTATTTTAACTGTGTGCTTAGGGTCATTGTCTTGTTGGAAGTCGAACCTTTGGCCCAGTCTGAGGTTTTCTTCCAAGATATGTCTGTACTTGGCAGCATTCATCTTTCGATTCAATTCAATTTTATTTATATAGCGCTTTTTACAATGTAGCATTGTCTCAAAGCAACTTTACAGTAATACATTAT
>JAUZST010015059.1:0-10365 GCA_034779995.1 Parotocinclus haroldoi
TCTCTCTCTCTCTCTCTCTCTCTCTCTCTCTCTCTCTCTCTCTCTCTCTCTCTCTCTCTCTCTCTCTCTCTATTTCTTTTTGTCTTTTAATCCCACCACCCATCAATTCTGAACTTCTGCTTGATTGGAACCCTGCCAGTTCTAGGGTTCTACCTAGATCCATTAAGAATTCCACAATACACAAAAAAGTACAAACCTAAGAACCCTTTAAGTCACTAGCTGGAACTTTTGTTCTTTTTCTCTTTATGCTTATTAGTTTTTTTCCCTGCATATGCTGAATAACTTCAGTTGTCAGTTTAAAAGTTGTTGATGTTGTCTTCCATTGAAAATACTTTTTTTGTAAGTAAAGCAAGGCAAATGTATTTATATAGTGCTGTTTTAAGTTTTACTCTTAGATCGTGGTCTAAGAGTAGCTTTACCAACGTATAGGCCCGCAGGCCAAAATTAGCAAATGTGGGGCAGCAGTGCCCAGGAAATAATCCCTCCAATGTTAAGCGGTAGAAAACTTGGGAACCTCGTTGGGCATCTAAATTCAGTTATATAATATTACTTTCATAATAATACACCAGATAATTATATAGAAGACAAACAAAAATCATGAAGTAGAGAATATAATAACACAAGGAGTTTCTGGGCATTATTTAATCCACTATGAATGCAGCCACTGAAGTTTCTTATGTCAAATGAGACAAAGATAATGCTTGGTAATTTATTTCCTGAAATTGATCAAAGTCTGATATATTTCATGGCGTGAGCAAAGGAGAAGCAAAATGTAACTAAAACTGTAGTAATCCATGGATTCTTGTTTGATCGAGGATTGAACACTTATGTGTTGTTAGGTAACCTTGCTAGTACCACATTGGACCTTCTTTTGCCATAATCCTTCAGGGTGTAGATAAAAAAAATAGCTGGAACTGATATGACAGCATCACAGAGTTGCTGCAAATTTTTTTGCCTGCACATCCAGGATGCAAATCTCTTGTTCTGCCTCATCCTGCTCTGGTGACTGTGGAGGCCGTTGAGTACAGTAAACTCATTGTCATGTTCAAGAAACCAATTTGAGATGATTTGAGCTTGGTGACGTGATGCATTATCCCCTGGAAGTAGCCATCAGAAGGTACTTATACTGGCCATAAAGAGATAGACATGGTCAACAGCAATACTCAGGTAGGGTGTGGTATTTAAACAAGGCTCAACTGCTATTATGTTACTCAAAGTGTGACAAGAAATGTCCCCCACACCACTACATTACCACCACCAGTCTGAACTGTGAACTTATGTTTATTCCAAATTCTGACCCGACCATCCAAATACCACAGCGGACATTAAGACTCACCGGACCAGACAACATTTTCCCACTTTTATTGTCCAATTTAGGTGAACCTGTGTGAATTAGTTGCCTGTTCTTAGCTGAAAGGATTGTGCTGCACCCAGTGCTGCAGTAGCCTATCTGCTTCACGGTTCGACGTGGTGTGAGTTCAGTGATGCTCTTCTGTAGTCCTCGGTTATAATAAATGCTTTTTTTTTGTGTTAATCTTGCCTTTCTGTCAGCTCACACAAGTCTGGTTATGCTCTTTTCACACATCAACAAGACATTTTCATCCAGAGAACTTCCACTCAATGGATATTTTATTTTTTTTCTGTAAACCCTAGATATGCCTGTCCATGAAAATCCCAGTAGATGAGCAGTATCTGAAATACTCAGATCCACCTGTCTAGCACTAACAAGCATGCCACGTTCAAAGTCCCTTAAATCACCTTTCTTCCTCATTTTCTTGCTGAGTTTGAGCTTCAGCAGGTTGTCTTGAAAATGTCAACATTTCTAAAATGCAGTACATTTCTGCCATGTGATTGGCTGCTTATATATTTCAGTCATGTAGCAGTTGAACAGTTTACCTAATGAAGTGGCTAGTAAGTGTATGTGATTTGAAACAAAGGTCAGATTCACTTGGAACAGATACACACTGTACATCACGAGTTTACCTCGTTTATAGCATAAATCACCCAGGCTTTAAAGCAGGAAGAAAGACCAAAGTAATCGTAACAACTAATATGGCATATGGATCTGTTTCTGCTCTCCAGACTGCATCATGTCTCATGAACAGCAATATTTTTAAAAACAAATATGATTTCCAGTGTTCGTACATGTAGTCATCACATGCACTTTATTTCATTTGTTTAGTAGATATATGAGTTATGTAGTGTTGACCCTGGACAAGTCTTTTATCTTTTATGGGAGATGTTTATGAACCTTGACAACATCCTAGATGAATGGCCTTAATGTGAAAAGCTAACATTAATCACACTGCATTAGAGGTTTTAACAATATGTTCCTCATTTGTACTCGGAATACACAGCAGGGACCAAAAGCCTGAGACCACTTGCGAAAATATTGAATATTATGGATCATCATATTTTGCACAAAATTTGTAGAGTTCATGCCAGCTGAAATGCATGCTGTCGTTACATTTAAAGGAGGACATACCACAGTGCTGGGCTTATATAGGTTTGTAGCTTAATCTACTGTCCAGAGCACAAATAATGTCAAAAAGAGTCATAGTGTATATAATGAAGACTTTTGTTACTATAGGATTTACTTTGCCCCACAACATTACGCAGTATAGGAAGGAATCAGTTGTGGGATGTAAACAGTTTACATTGTGAAAGGTGCAATGTATTATAAACAGAAAATAAAAAAGAAATATGTCTTCTGAGACTGAATATTCCGCCTCAGAGAAGAATACTTTGATTCCATTGTAGTGTTACCGCTAGGATTTTTTGCAACCACCCCTGACAAAAAAGAAATCATGTTATTAACATCCATCTGTGAACATGGCTTCTTTAAGATTGAAACCTTATATAGTTTTATATAGTCATATAGCTTTGAGCACTCAATTTTACGTGTTTTTTTTTAAAGCTCTAGGGCTCTTTTATAGGAAAACTAAGCCAGAGGTGATTTGGTTTCAGTATCACTTATCATGCTTGGTAGTACCAGTATCTGATACAAACTTGGGCTTAAGCATATGTTTGTTTACAGAATAGACTGTCTGCCTTTCTCCGTGTTAATTTAAAGTTACATGTGGTCTACTGTACTTTGCATTTTTTTGGTCTGTCATTGTTTTAATTAAATATTCAATAATTACACTGCTCACAAAAATTAGGGGATTTTTTAAAAAGAATATCAAGAGGATCCCACAAGAACCGCAAGAAACCACAAGATGCCCCATCACTGTCAGCGTTTTTTGCTATTCTTAGGTGACCATACACCCTACTGAACAGTCAATTTTGGGCACTCTCACCCAGTTTAACATGCTTCTGTTCACCCTCATGAATATATCACTTACTACTCAATCACCATAATGGAGTTTGCATCTCATTTGCGTTATCGAACAACTTTCTCAGAATTTTCGTTTGCTTTTCTGATGACCTTGCTTGACGAAATAAAATCAAATGCTTATTTTTTATTTACTTCATATTGATTTTGAAATATCCCCTAATTTTTTATGAGAATTGTAGTGCCCGTGTGCACATGGCCAGCAACAGGCTTTAAGTTACACTGTGAGTGTTTTATTCAACTGTAAAATCTAAACTTAACTATAGTTAACTATGCTTTCTTTCTATTCCCTCCTATCTAGTCCATCTCTTTTGAGTGTAAACACTCTCTACTTCCGATTCGCTCTCCATCCGTCATTTCAGATCAAAAGCCCTCTGCAGGGTTTTGCAATGTCATGAAGTTCATGAAGTAGCAGAATGCAATAATTTTGCAGCGGTGAATTGCAAAACTGTACTTTACATTGAATCAAAATGTCATATCCTCAGAGTTGTCCCCTAAAAATATGTAATGAAATGGTTACTACTGTACTGTATACTGTATACTGTATGTAGGGTATGTAACTGGGCACAGTGTAGCACAGCTTCAGAGATATCTGGTCCCGTTTCAATTTTAGAAATCTGTATTAATCTATATTAAATTAGCATGTTTTCCCTGTGCTTGTACTTGTTTCTTCTGGCTACTCCAGCTTCTTACTATCTCCCAACGACATTCATTAAGTCTGCGAGTGTCTCTAAATTGTCGCAGTGTTGGGACAATTGTGCACTGTGATGGACATGTTTAACCTTTTTTTGCACCTTGTTCTGTTGGTTAGATCCCGACTCCCCATAATCCTGGATTAATTTAACCTGGCATTAAAATGAATGCATGTATGAATCTACTTTGTCAAGTTTAATTTCCATGTTGATAATTTGATTTGTAATGAAAATCATATTAGAATTCAAATTGGAGTATGCTGTCTATAAAAGTAATATTCGCCCTTGTTTCATTTTTCCACATTTTTAATATCTTTTTCAGCTTGTAGACTTCTCTGACTGAAATAAAAGGTCTTGGCCATGGTCCTCAGAACAATTTTTTACAACCAACCAATTATATATAGCAATGTGTAGAAATACATTTAAAAAAGCAACTACATACATTAGGGATTGTACATTGTCCTGTACTTGTATTTTAAAGTAGCTACTTTGTGACAAAGGTGATGTTGTTAACTAGCCTACTGCTGATAAATTAAATGCGTGTGCATGCATGAGCTATACTCATGCGCTTGAAGCAAGTCTGAGTCAATTCATGTGTACAGGTGACAGTTAAAAGCTGGTGTTTTTAAAAAGTGATGGGGAGAAAATAAATGTGAAAGTGTCTCAGTGATATATGAGAATAGCTTTGATATGTGACTGGTGCAGTTAGGTGTGCAGTTGCACATCTGTGGAGGAGTTGAGGTGATATATTCTTCAGACATACGAATAGGGCAGTCAGGATCGTTGAATGTCCTGGAAACCAAAGTCGCCTTGATCCACTATATTCCCTGAGCTGTGCCTCACTAAAGCATGGTTCTTGGAAACTGAATTCTGTACAGGGCCCTCCAGATGTGTTCCTTAATCCACCCAAATTCCACCTAAATTGCCATTATTATACAGGCCAGCCAAAGTGGCACATATATATTTAGAGGGTAAAAGGGCAATAACTGATGCCCCGCACCCAACCCCATAGTACAGCTGCTCCCTAGAACAGCTTGATGTAAGACCGTGTTGGCAATAATTCCAGAATTTCTGAGTTAAAAATCTGCCTCAGCCGAGCTGACACTGTTGGGTCTTTAACTGCTTTGCCTCAATGAAATTCACAGTTGATAAGGGTGTCTGCTAAATGCTGTAAATGTGCCTCTGTTTGTCTACCAGTATAACCTTCTGTATGGTGGTGCTTGAAGGTTTGTGAAGTCATTGTGAAGTGGATTTTAAAAATATTTCTGCATAAATAAGATTAACAGTTATGGGCGTAGATAAAGAGAATTTAGCTAAACAAATGCGGCAGACAGGTTATACTTGGTAAATTAATTTATTGAGGAGAACTATCAAAACATTACATATCTGTGGCCAAAGCATCTGAAACTTTGAAATTCACTGAATCAAGTATTTTCAGATAATGGGTGTGTCAGTCAGGCGTCAGTGGGAAACCTGGTGTAATGGAAGGGATCTCAGGGAACTCTTGAGATTCACAGTACTTGACTATGGAATGTCTCATTGCATGACCAAAGGACATTTCCAAAGGCTTCAGAAAAAGCCCACAGCCAGACATTGTGTATGAATGGATGAAATTCAGGGTTTGTGGGAAAAACTCAGTTTTTATGAATTGTTACCCTTCTCATAAGTGGTCAAATAATCATTCCAACAGCAAGCCATGTAATTGTTCACAAAGAAATCCAGGGTCACTTCTATGCAACTAATGGTCTCTGCCATGTCTCACTAATGATAATGTTGAAGAGTTTGCCATCAGGAGAACTCTAAACAACAATTATGTGCATGGCAGGGTTGCAAGGAGACAGAGCCACTGCTCTCTCTATTAGACCATTGCTGCCTGTCTGCAGTTTTTTAAAGAACACAAGGACAAGCCAGACGGCTATTGGAAAAATGTTTCACAGATGGATGAGTCCAAAATATAACCTTTTGGTTTAAATGAGAAGTATTATTTGTGGAAATAGGAAAGCACTGCATTCTAGCATTATAACCTTATGAAACAAGGGGATAGGTTTGCAATCATTAATTAATATGAATTCTGAATTATACCAACATCTAAATGAAAACATCGTGACTTCTATTTCCGAACTGAAATCTGAAGAAGAAGTTTTTTGTGATGAAACTCATCGAAATTCAATAGTTGAAGCAGTTCTGTATGTAGGGATGGGCTAAAATTCCTCCAATGACTCATCAACCGTTACTGTCAGCGTTTAGATGCAGTTACTGATGCCAGGGAGCCATGCTAGATACTGAAACCAAAGGTTCACATACTTTAGCCATTCACAGATACAGTATGTGATATTATATTACTTTCCTCAATACATACTTATTTAATAAAATTTTCCAGCTACTTTAGGACTTGGCTGGAACTCGTGGTGGTTTTAGGGCATACTATTGAAATATTCGAAAGGGTTCACAAACTTTCAAGCACCAATGTAAGTCTATAATAAATGTACTACTCAGTATAATAGAAGACTCAGAACTTGTGTGTAGGTGTGGGATTGTGGGTGGGTTAAGCAAAAAGGGCAAGGCAATGTACTGTGCCTGGTTCTCATATGGGACGTGGGAGAAGGTTTCGAAACATGACACTGACAACAAAGCAGTGAAAGAAGGCCGAAGGTCAGTGTGTGTGTTCTGTGTGCGTCTACAGATGAGCGTGGAGATGTCGTGGCTGCTGTGGGTATGGATCAGTGCGACGGTCATGCTGGTGTGCAATGCCACCTTCTACGAGACCATCCGACAGCACTTGGCACCACCTGGGACCAACATCCAGATCCTGGGTGAGTCTGGTTCTGTCTATCTCTATCCATATGGAGTGCCCCACTAACTGCTGTACCCTAGATAACTTCTTTAAGCTTGATATGACTGCAGACTCGTAAGACACATTGAGATTTAAATATTTTATCTTAATGGCACTTAATTCTGTCTTGTTCAGATGCAAACGAAGAACTGTGCAGAAGGCGGTGTGGATGATAAACAGTGTGTTATGGTGTTTGTGCAGTGGTTCACTGCTCTGTTAGCCCCAGTATAGCAGCAATATGAAAATACTGCACGGAGGGCAAAAACGGGTCCTGCCTGTCATGCTTAAACTGAAATGTATAGATTTTATGTTCGAAAATACTGATGCTGTATGAACTGCATTTATAGCAATGCTCAGTGATGTACTGCATTGTAATTAGAGAGGAAATGAGTAGTGTTCTGGCAGAACCTGTCAGAGTTGCTGCTTATACAGTGGCTCTCGTCGTTAATTCGCACCGAGCTAATTTTTCTCACAAGGAATAATCTAAATTGAATTAATTCGAATTATTCCATTGCCCCAGGAAATCCACACTGTACAAGGCATTATGTGCAATCCTGGAATTGTATTGTACTGATGCGCCGTGACTTACGGGGTTACTAAGGGGTTTCCTTAGTTAGATGTATCATGAAGCAATGAGTTTAATAATGTCTATATTGTTTGATAGCAGAGCTGACCTTATTGTTTAAAACACTTATGCATTGACCTATAGTTGCATATTAAAATGCATAATTAACACAAATTTTATTTTAGAACAAAGGGTTGAGAAATTTCATGTTATTGAAATTTGAGTAATGGATTAAAAGTGAAAAGTAAACACACTTACTCTATCGGTGAACTCCGGCTTCTAGCTGCTGATGCTAACTGCTGTTCACTTGTAAGTGAACTTGGCATATTTGCACCAAGTATACTGTTGTGTAGATGTGAAAATAAAGGAAAACAAGATAAAACGTGAACTGAGTTTTAGCTGGAACGAATCACACAAGTTTAAGCAAGTACGAAGAGCACTGAGCAAACGATGGGACAAATATGTCAAGGCAAGTGAAAATGCGCTGAAAACCGAATTCGACGGATAGCGGTCAAGAACCGAGGTTCCACTCTAAAATCAAATCTATTCTTGCCCCCTAACAAGCACAGTAACTATGGAAGAGTTATGCAGGTGGAAAAACAGAATGAGAAAACTGAAAGTCAACTTTACAGACAGTAGTACAGATACGTGCAGTTTAACGCCTGGCTTTAATGGTTGAAGAATTACAAATTAATAGATAATTCAAATTCGAATAGGAAAGAAAAATCTAAAATCAGTCTTTTTATGACATCATACAGTGCTGCCTAATGGACGATGTTACTGTACTGTACCGATTACTATAATTAAGTATAATTAATTACTGTATTTAACTTAATAATTACAACAGATTCCTAAATTCCTATAGAATATATTCCTATAGCAATTACGGCCTGTTATGGGAATGCCTTATTATTTACATGCAGTGCGTTTTACTTTTTCCAAACTATATGATTTCATCATTCCAATAAATAGCTGGTCACCTCAACAGACAATCAATGCTGCAAAGGCAGGAGTTAACGTGCAAAAGTTCTCCATTCATGCAAAAGTTCACTACTTAATCAGTCGGGCGCCCCCTTAGCTCACATTTGGACTAGAGACTGTCCTAACTGCGTTGATGCGTTTTGACTTTATTGTACAAGTACTCAAGACTTTCTGCTACTTATTTGTAACAAGCTCTAAATGGCATTCATAAATGTATGACTGTCCTATTGGAAGTAGTACACCTTTTGTTTACGTGAGTATTCAGGAATATTCTCTCTAAAGTCTAAGTATATCAATTGATTCACATTCACTGTTTGAAACTTTATCTGGCTGATCATCTGTTTTGTTCATGATACTGTTCTATTAATGCGTATTTGGCTTCCGTCCAACAAAAGTGTCAGGTTCATAATACAGCTTTCCCGTAGATGTCTGTACATTACTGTGCTTGCGAATTTCCACAAATTAAGGTTTAGCATGTGTATAACATTCTTTCCTGTTAGTTGCTTTGGCATATTTTCATATCTTTTGCACACAATTCTCTTGTGAAAATATCCTTTATAGTTCCGTTACTCTGTCAATATTTGGTCAGTGTCCATTTCGCTCAATGTCCTGTTTTACAGAACGTAATTCGGGCATTAAACAGCGTATACCTGAAATATGATTATGACCCAGTTGTTTATTTAGAGGTCATAAACAGTGATCATAAATGACAGCCAGTCAGAACGAATAATTAATTAGTACGAGACTGAATTATAAGTTCTAGCGTCCGATTAAGAACTTTGTATTAAATTGCATACAGATATTTGAATCAGCCTGGCATGATGAATCTGCTGTGACAGTGATATCGATATGATATATCGCTCGGCACCAGAGCGGCTCTACGTTCGGTGCCTCATTTGTCACGGAGCCGCGATGCCACTGCTCGTAACCTCACACCTTAAATTGAGGGCGCTAATAGCAAATGGAGACTTGACCACTCATGTTAACTGATCCAGCCTGAACCACTTTATGGGGATTGGATCCTCAATTGGAATTGATTTTCTACCTCAGATTCTAAAAGACTCATATCACTCATTTTTATACTCAGTATCTGCTTCATTTTTCTTTTCTAATAAAAGTTGCTGGTTTCAATCCTCTCCCAGTTACAGGCTTAAAGTGTATGTGATTACAGAATAAACAGTTTGGATACCGTGCAGGTGGAGCAGAGATAGTGCTAAACGAGAAGTCTCGCTTGCTCCGAGTCTTATCTGTGAACCAGCTGAATAGAGCCATTTCAGGGAACAAGAATATTCCTTAGAGTAACAATGGCTCTTGTAAACGCTGCAGACTATTATTGCCAGGTTAAGCGCATTTGCTCAAGAGATTTCAGCAGCCTGCGAATCTGAATAACAATGCTTCGAGACATCTGCACAGATTGAGCTTTTATGAGCTCTGCACTGCTGCGTACGACCACATTAGTGTTTAGGAGCTTGAGAAATGAATCACTTGAGATAGTGTCCGTATGGAATGGTTTTTTTCTCTCCGAAGAATGGAGGTATTGGGTAAAATTAAAGCATCTGAGTTAGTTTAAAACACCAAACTTTTATCTTAAAGTGGTGGTGTTTCTGTTGCAGTATTTTGTAAGTCGTTAAGCACGTCGTTAGTACAGGGTGAGTCAAACGTCACAATTTCATCTTCCTTTCAGCACCATTGTGGTGACGTAAGCGTGCTCAGAGCCAGACCATTAAATGCGATGTGAACACAGGTCTGAGTTGGAGTGGGGACAGTTGTGCTCAGGCATGCTACATGGTAACCGGGCATAGTGTGAATATGCTCTTAGAAACTCAGCCCTTAGGGACTTTAGATGGACTGCCTCAGTGCATGTGTGTGTGTGTGTGTGTGTGTGTGTGTGTGTGTGTGTGTGTGTGTGTGTGTGGGTGTGCATGGCAATAATATTATTGAATTCTTTAAGTTTTTTGTA
>JAUZST010015060.1:0-10364 GCA_034779995.1 Parotocinclus haroldoi
GATAGCGAGAGATTCTCCTGATCTGGTAGTGGAAGGGAGTTTGTTCCACCATTGTGGAACTCTGTATGAGAACAGTTCTTTCTTTCTTTCTTTCTTCCTCTTTCTGACCTTTCTATCTGTCTTTCTTTCTTTCTTTCTCTATGTCTGTTTTTCTGTCTTTCTGTCTTTCTTACTGGGGTACATAAAACGGTGCCTGCGTTTCTCAAAATAGTTCTGTCAAAACATTTTATGCATTTTTAAAATTTCAATAACATTTGCATTTGTGTTGATTTTAAAATGACAATATTGCACATACAAAAATACAATTTTTTGTCTGGGTTCAAGTATAAATATCGTGTTCAAGACCTCCATCTCAAACTAATTTAAGACAAGCTAGCAGGTGCAGCTACGATGGTAAGATAGATGTGATTTTTTTTTAGAGAAAAACTGCAGAAAAACTAAAGAAATCGTACCCTATTTAAAATGATTGGGAAGAAGAGGCTCAATGCGGGGAGCCACTTCAGTACGCGTGAGAGCAGTGAAAATGTCCATGATTTAATACAGTGTAACATTAATTTGAAGTAATAATTTGTAAATAAATAAATAAATGTATTTACAAAAATATCAGAGATGTAATAACTAACTTGTTTAAATGCTGCCACATTGGGATTAACAGAAATATATAATGTGTTTAAATATATCTGTGTTTTTTACCATGACAAATAATTCATTATTATTGTTGATCATGCATTCTCTTTACAAATATTGATTATAATGATTACTATTATTATTATTGTTATTTATAAAGTTGGAGAGTGCAACTTTGTTATACCGAAGGTTTATATTAAATAAGTAGCCCTCAGTATTACTATGTACTTTGGTTTCCAAAAAGATTGGTGACTCCTGCTTAAAAAACTGATTGAGACCTGTAGTCTAAGACATTTGGCCCCAGAGGTACATTTGAATGATCTGATGTCATTGTGGGTTCCCCTTCTTAAACTGCTCCTAATGTGTCTGTATGCTGTTTCTGGAACAGTCTGACTCATCATGACTCTCACAATAATAAAGCGGTTAATGCAGAGCGAATGAATGAAAATATTTGACAAAATAATGAGGATTTAGCTAATACAATGATTGGCCTTTTCTACACTACAAAGAAACACCCATCGAGTATCTTGTTTGACCTCATTTGGCCTTCAGAACTGCAGCAATTCATCGGCATAGATGTTGAAATCATTCTCCAGGAATACTGACCCATCTGGAGAGGAGAGTTTCTCTCAGTTGGTTCAAACTAGATGGAGGCTCTAAAAAGCTCTGAGTTAGTGAGTAATAAGCCATGTTAGAGCACCAGAGTTGTATTCGGCTGTAGTTTATTTTTTATTTTGACCGTGCTCTGCCTTAATATCAAAAAGATTCTTGACATTTAATGAGAAAAATTGTCTCAGCACCCGTCGTATGTTTGGCACTCAGCTCGGTTGAGTTGAGACCCATGACTCATATGACCCTCCCAATCAGTCTCACAATGGCTCTCACTCGGTTTGGATCAACTGCTAAAATCTGCTGTAAACTTTCTTGTGTTTTAATTTGTATTTTTTTGCCAATAGCCCATAATATGATGGATTAACAATAGGCTCTCAATTTAAATTTTTCCCATTTTCCCCAGACAAATTCTCCCCTGCAGTTTCCTGATCTAAATAAGGAAATCAGGAGTATGTGACCTAAGGAGTCACATGGCAGGAATGAGGAGCGCTGTATAATATAGTACAGAAAAAGCCAGGGTAGCATCAATAATCTGTATTATTTTTCAATTTGAATACATTATTAAATAAATTGTATATTAGATATAAAATACTTTATTGTTAAATAAGCTTTATGTTAATGATTCTGCCCAGTTGTAGTTTAATGTAAGTGCTTTGCACATATTTAATGTAGCTGCACTATAATTTAAGTTTATTGAAGTCACCATGGTTTGTAAGCCGACCGAAACAGGAAAGCAAAGGGTTAAATATGATAGTGCTCAATGTCTTTATAATAAAAGATAGTGCTAGTGTTTTATCTAATTATTGATGTTGTTTTTTTGTCTGTTAATATACTGTATATTATTTGAGTATACCATATAACGGCTTATGCAGTGGTCTCTAGGGGTCTGGAATGGATTCATTCCATTTATGTTAATGCTTATGGGAAAACTATCTTGGTGCTCACTGTTTTTGGCACTCGATGTGCATTCTGGAACAAATTACCGTCCAGTATCGAGGTTCCGCTGTGTATCCCCTACTATGCAGCCGAACCAAGAGGTTTTCTTCTTCACTTGTTGAACCACTCATTCAGTATTGGCTACACTGTTCTACATCACTGTGTTATCACGAGAAGCTACCTACACTCTATATCTAACCCCTAACTTACACTCATATAAAGCAAGGTTCACCCCCTTACGGTTATTTCATAAGTATGTTCCTGTTGAAGGGTTTGAGAAATTAAAGTTAACCAAAACTCTCTTCTAAAAACTCTCTTCTTTTTTCCCCACTGGTTGATGTAATGAGACGGCCCTCGGGTTACACAAGTAATTCAGGAAGACCTACGCTGCACAACAGTTAAATGTGACATTTGATTCCTCAGCCTGCCCGCACTCCCCTATTTTCATGTCATAGACACATTGAGAAAGTGTCACTAGAGGGTATAGGTGCTGATGATAATGCTGCCCTCAAGGCAGAACTGGAGTAGCATTTCACGGGGGCACTGAAGTGCTTTTTACAGGAAGTGTGGGCTTCATCAACCTGCCCTGAGCAGGAATCTCAGGAGACACCATCGACCTGTGTCTCTGCAGGCCATATTGTGGTATCCATGGAGGCGTTTTCTCCCACACACCTTTCATCATTTACAAATCGCTCTCTCCAGAGACCACATGCTCTCTATGAGGTCTCGAGGATCAACTAATGTTGAACAAACCAACCACATCGTTTTCTGGTCAGCCCCTCATTCTGATCACATGACGCCTTGCATCTCGAAAGGCCAGCGCAAATACTAGCCCACAGATGGATTCCTTTTTTCCTCCTTCCACCCCTCCGCCTCCTTCTCCATGCTGTAATTATTTGTAAATGGTTCCAGTAGAGCCCAAGACAGTGACCCAGAGCAGACCCTTAGACGTGAAGCCCATATGTGAGTCCAAATTGCGGCAAGTTATTATTAGGCTTCTGCATCATGCACTGCTAATGAGTGGGAGGAGAGGAACGGGCCATGTGAGTGGGCACCAGTGGCGTCGATGGTGGTCCTCCCTTGTGATCCTAGCAGTTCCCTGTGTTGGGCCCATCTGTTCCAACTCGGGCCTGCTTGGCTCTCTGTCAGTAACGGAGGGCTTTGACAGCCTTCTGGTGTCCAAAGCAGTTGGGTATTTTATCAGTGTTGGCCCAACATTCAGCCAAAGCATCCCCAGCGAACCAGAAAGAGGTTGATTTCACAACATAATGCGCCATCATCAATCAATAATGTTCCGTACTGGACACCTTAAGCTGACTGATGGCAGGGTCCCTAACCAGAAATAATGATGCAAAGACGCTAGTTAATTTGTTAGATTAGATTGGAGGGCTAACAGTCCTTTATAAAGCAGATTGTATCTGCTACACTGACTACAACAGAGCTTTTTGATTAGGAAGAATTTTTTTTTCAAGCTAGAAGGTATATTTGAGAATGTGCAAGGACTGATCGCGTTATTAGGTACACCATGTCATTTCTAAACTCAGTGTCCATTTGATCAGTTCCCCTTACCATATAGAAGCACTTACACTAGTTCTACAATTACAGTCCATCTGTTTCTCTACATACTTTGTTAGTCTCCTTTGGTTCTCTAATGGTCAGCACCCCCACAGGAACCTCCACAGATTGTACTGTTTGCCTGCAGGATTATTCTCAGCACTCTGGCAAGGTGAGGGCTGTCATATACAGAGATGGTTGTGTTTCAGATAACTGGAATCATAAAGCCCAGCTCTGGTTTAATCACCAATGTTATCCAGATCTCTTTGTTACAGGCACAATAAATCAATGCTATTTTTCTCCAGTTTGTGCACATATCCTCCGGTTTTACCACTCGATTCCCCAGGGGCAGGTATGCAACTGCTCTTGGGATGGGCCGGAATCAGAAGTGCTTGTGTCCTCTGTCCTACCACCACAACCACCACCAATTTTGGGAGCATGTCGCTAGTTTTTGGTGAAAATCCAGATTTCTCACTTACTGACACCATAGGTTTAAGTTATTGGTGAGTTGTACTGTACATTTTCGGTTCTCTGGGTAGCTCAACCGGATTATTTCCAGAGTGTCTTACAACTGATAACAGAAGGGACTGTGGTTAAGGTACTGGACTATGGATCAGGGTTCAAATCCCACCTCTGCCAAGCTACCACACTTGGGTCCCTGAGCAAGGCCCTTAACCCACAATTGCTTGGACCTTGCTTGGACCCAACTGTGGCAGCTTTGGCAGAGGTGGGATTTGTCCTTAACCACTAGGCTACTATTGTAAGTGTGAATTACTATTACTATTTTATTTTATTTTTTATTACTAATTACTTACTATTGTAAGTTGCCTGCATGCTCTACTTAGTTAGTATAGTTTAAAATAGTTTTGTTTGAGGGCAGGTTAAAATCTTATTATTATGCTTTTTACATGTATTGATAAAAAGGGATGGTTCTTCTTCTGATTATGTTTAAGAGAAGGGAAACAGGATCATCAACATCATTTCCTTTGGCTTTAGTAATCTTGGCTACAACACTACTTTTAGGCCCTACTGAATTCGAAGATGTGCTGCTTTATTCTTAACATATGAGTAATTGAAAGATTTACGGAAAAAATGGAAATAGGTTTACTTTCCAACGGTGCACTGGCCAAAATGTTTCTAAAGGATTGGATTGTCTATAGAATGATATTTCATGTTTGATTCTGAGCTCTATGAGCTATCAAACTAGTACTGATATGAGGTGAACTATTGGGAATAAATCCCAGATGTTAGACTCATGAGAGTGCCGTTATTTGTCCGTGCAGAAAATCTATCTGTTCTGCCATCACACTCCTTCACTTATGTCTATACAACCCTGATGTAGTGTGTGTGTGTGTGTGTGTGTGTGTGTGAATTTGGAAATGTGACAAGAACACACTTTGCAGCCAGATCTGATAGCGTTGTGTAGGTGTGGTACGTTCGCTACACCTATTCTCCCCCTTTCATCTCCATATGGGTTTGCACGCTCGTTGTTTTACTATCCAGGGAAAGTGTTTTATGAATAACAACTATTTCCCTTTCTCTCGCTCTCTCCCCCTTTTTATATCATAATCAAAATTGAAAACTTCCCTTCCTCTTGGATCTGATTAAGTGAAATGAGTCATGCCTTACAGGCCTCGCTTCCCATGCCAGGAAGTTTTTGTTGCAGTTTTGTTATTCTGCTTAGCGGAAAGCTACGTTAGGTCTAGCAGAAACCATGATGTGGTGGCTGCACAGCGGATTTTCCCTCGCCGACCTGCGGGTGTACTGAGTTTGCTGATGTAGGCTATGGAAGTTTTGTTTTTATGATGCTGTATAGATAATGGTGGCTGCTGGATGTATTTATGCCCTCGGGTTCAACCTGGCTGCTTTGAATTCCTGAACTTTTAAGCTCAGCTGCTGGCAGATCTGTGACTTTGGCCTATCAATTTACCAGCATCTAACTGTCCACCATTTAGTCATGCTCATATGGGTGGTAGTAATGCCTGAACCGTGCAATTCTCATTAGCCCCTGATTAATGTGGGTGTTCCTCCGCGTCAGCTGGAGAGCAGCAGCTTTAGTCAGTATGATTAAGCAGTTCTGGCCCTTCATCTCTTTCGATCAGGTCACTGCCCTCATACACACCACATGTATTTTGTCGTTCCTCAGCAAGAGCCAGTGATTTAGCGATTATCCAGCTTTTTTCAATGTCATTTCTACTGTTATATGGACTAAGTAGCTCATTTACATTTATGCTCTTATCCAGAGCGACTTACAAACGTGCTTTGTATCATTCCTAGTCACGTGGGTGATGTTTAGGACACCCATGGAGGATGGGTCCCTTTTTGAGTCTTTGTCCTCCCAAGGTTTCTTCCTTTTTTATTCAGGGAGTTTTTCCATTCCACTGTCACCCTAGGTTTGCTCAACTTGGGAGTTAAGATAATATTTTCGTTTAAAGCTGCTTTAAGACAATGCTCCATTGTAAAAAGTGCTATAGGAATAAATTTGACTTTGACTTTTAACTTTTAAACTATTAAACAGTAACCTAAGAACACAATCCAGCCAAAACCATCTAAAATCTGACTAGCTGGTTCTGACTCCAGGGCAAATGTCTTATAGATTTTAAACAGAGCACAAGTTTATATTGCCACAAAAATGTGGAAGCGTGATATATTAGTTAGTATTATTTATATAATTTAGCAAGTATTTTTTTTACAGGCAGTGGCTGGAGAAGGCTGGCGGAAGACTGCAAATTTGACAAGCAGCGACGAATACTCGGACATCCTCTCCCATGGCCTGCCACCAAAACCGCCTCTTGAGGAGGGTGAGGGTACGGTGTTCACCCGGGTGGCAGCCGATCTTGGAGGAATGGGACCATTCCAAGACCGAGGTGCGGGCGGCGGAAGGCACATAAAGCTTGTTGGGAGGTCCCCCTCTGGGGTCTGGGTCGGTACCCTGTACCTCTCTGACGGTCCAGAAATGCATCTACATAATTTGGTCGTAACAGATGGTTGTTTGAGTAGCTGTAACATTTCAACCAGTTTGGCCATTTTCCTATGACCTCTAGCTTTAACATAGTTTTCCACCCAGAGAACTGACCTCACTGTTATAATCATATTTCATCTTAAATGAAATCGTAAAATGATTGGACCACAGTCATATGTGAGTTGACATTGTTTGAGCATATATACAACTGATAAATGTATTTGTAGTTTTTATACTGAAATTCTACTGGGTATGTAGTGTATACTTGCATTTTATCTAGACTTCCACCATTGTACAGTATGTCATTTCAGTGTCAGCGGGTTAGAGTTGTCACTTCACATCTTCAGCGTTCACTGGACCCTCTCTGAGTGGAGTTTACAACTTCTTTCCATCTCTGTATGAGGTTAATTGGTCTCTGCAAACTGCCCTGGTGTGAGTGTGTTCCCTGCAGAGGCTGTACAATCAGCTCTCACTTATAAAATCAATAAATTAATGCCCACGTTTAAGTAAGGGTGCATTAAGTGCTAAATTGGCGTAATATGCTATTGTAGAGACTTTTTTCAGAGGTAAGCGTTTGTGGTTTTCTGTTGTGCATGGGTACCACAAATTCTCAGAGAAAGCATAACGGACCAGAATAGCTTTGTTCTGTGTTGGAAAATGTGACGAAACAAAAAAAGGACTGCTTTGGAAATTGTGCCTCATCCCAACACTGTGTTCACGCCACAACTAATGCGATGTGACAAAGCACCTGGAAGTCATTCTTTTTCAATGAGAGTTGGCAATTTCGAGTGACGAGAGGCAGAGCGACTGCTGAAGGGAACTGGGTTTTGATGATATGAAGTTAAGCAGGAAAAAGCAAAGCGATGTAATAAGAGCCAATGGTATTGGAGAACAGCAGGAATGCGTAATTATACATTATTATTCATGTATGGTGTTTTATTCAGATACACTATATAGACAAAAGTTAGTGGACATCCAAAATGTGGGAATTAAATCGAATGAAGACTGATTTGCCACATTTGCTTCTTCTAAGACGGCTTTCCGCTAAATTTAGGAACTTGACTGTGAGGTCGATTTCTAATGTTAGACAATAAGCCCTGGCTCACTTTTGGCATTCGAGTGTGTCATACTGAGTCATTGGGGTATTGATAGAACCCATTTTACTGCCACTGTTTGTTTATGGATAATCCAGAAACATATGCTTTATAATATGAAAGTATTACAAGAGAATGTTGCTGAAACAGCAGATCTCAATAATTAAGTGGTGTCCACAAACTTTTGTCTATATAGTGTATTTGAGCTTAGATTATCATGAAATTATTGCTTAAATTGATATTGATAATATTTAGAAGCCCTTTTGAAAAGCGACAGAGCTTAGGAGTTGTGCATTAAGGGTGTAAGAGTCCAATGACAGAACAACAAGGTAAGCCAACAAGATTACAATTATTAATTTAGGCCTACATTCATGTCGCAGAAGTAAAAAACATGCTACATGCTTTTGTTTTAGATTACGTATATTATTATAGTTGTTCTATATATTTTTTTTTTATTTTTCTAATAATTGTATTTGTTATATTTTTCTTTGGGTGGCTTGGTTTGTAGCCTTGGTACCTTACAGAGAGGAGGTTCTGGGTTCAATCCCAGGTCTTAATTCTTCCTTTTTTGGAGTTTGAATGTTCATTTTTTGGTCCTTGGTCCTCCCAAAGTTTCTTCCTTATAATATTTAGTATAATATACAGAAAAAGTGCTACATAAATATATTTTACTTGACTTAAATATACTGCTAACAAAAAAAGCTAAACTATCCCCTAATGTTTGTGAGCAGTATATAACAGTTGTGTAGCTGTGTAGCAGGTGAACAGAGTAACATTAACTTACTGAGACCCTCTGGCCTCAGATGAGGACATTGCATTCTGGGTTTGCTATGAATTTGTAATTAATTGTGCTTCATTATGTTGTCTTCATTTGTAGTATTTCAGACAGTCGGCGCTTGGAGTTGATCACAGTTTCTGGGTTTCTGTTTGGCCACCCTCTTTTTAAGGTTTGGCCACAGGTTCTCTTGAGATCTGTTTTGTTCACCATGCCTCTTGGTTATCATGCTGGAAAAAGCATTGTTGATCTCCAAACTGCTCCTGGATCGGTAAGAGAAGTTGCTCTTGGAGGATGTTTGATTCCATTACTTATTCATGGCAGTGTTCTCAGACAACACTTTTGCGTGAATTCACTCTGCTGAATGAGGAGCAACCCCACACATGAATGGCCTCTGGATGCTTCACTGTTGGCATGACACAGGATTCATGGTAGCCCTCAACTTTCCATATCTGGACAGTCATTTTTCCAGATTTTCCGGTCATTTTTCTCAAACTGTCCGAAGAGACAGAGAAAATAACTTTATCCCAGCCATATACAGTCCAAAGCCTACTTCCTGCAAAATGTCAGTCTGTCCTTGATGTTTTTCTTGGAGAGAAGTGGCTTCTTTGACACCAAGCCATCCTCCAAAATCCTTTGTCTCACTGTTCTTTCAGATGCACTCACACCTGCCCTCTTACATTCCAAAGCAAACTTTGAGCTGGTGATATCCTGTAGCTGCATTTTCTTTAGGAGATGGTCCTGATGCTTGCCGCATTTTGGTGCCTCACGGCTTTCTATATTAAAATTAAACCTCTCTTACTGAAGTTCTTGATGATTCGATAAGTGGTTGATTGGGGTGCTATCTTACAAGCAGCAATGCTTATGCCTGTGGAGGTAACCATGGTTAACAGAATACAACTTAAAAGTCTGCAACCAGTCTAATCAGCATGACAAAGTGATATTCACTGTCTTGTCCTCATTAACCTTTTATTTTGAGATAATGAGATCATCACTGATGTTAGCAGGTCGATTTGTAGGGCTGAAATGCAGTGGCTGGAAGGCAGTCATTTTTATGATAACACTTTTTGTACCATTCTTAAAACTTTTGGCCATGACTGTATGTGTGGCCCTTCTGAGAATATGTTCAAGGGTTCTGTAATGCGAGTCTAGTAGCAAGCAAAAGCATTACTAATCAGATTGACCATTTTCAGCATAATAAAAAAGGTGCTGGTCATTCATAAATAATTTTCACTGTTTATGCTGGGTTACTGATGATTTTCCATCCAATAATTTAAAGTCAACCCTAAGTTTATGTTCTAAATGTACTGGATTTTAATGACAATGTGTTCGGGGTTCTGGAGTGTGTGGGCACACTCCAGAGACTGCGGTAGCCTAGCAGTCAAGGTACTGGACTCTAGACCAGATGGTCCTGGGTCCAAACGCCAACTCTGCCAAACTGCCACAGTTGGGTTCTTAAGCAAGGACCGTAACCCACCACTGCTTGAAATGTAAGAATTTCTCAGTTGCAAGTCGCTCTGGATAAAGGCGTCAAGGGTTAAATGCTGTAAATGTACTCAGGGTACCATCCATGCATGCATGTATGTATGTGGGGTGGGGTAGCAGAAGCAGTATCCACTAAATGCACTGCACACCACTGGTATGTATGTATGAGTTTTTAATTCAAGTTAAATAAACAGAGCAGTTCCAAAACATTTTATGCAGTAAATAAGATTATTTTCAAGCTACTCTATCGCTCTCTCTCTCTCTCTCTCTCTCTCTCTCTCTCTCTCTCTCTCTCTCTCTCTCTCTCTCTCTCTCTCTC
>JAUZST010015061.1:0-10364 GCA_034779995.1 Parotocinclus haroldoi
ACAAATGTTTTTCTTTGTTTTTCATATATATATATATGACAGACATGCACAATACAAATGATTTAGTCCTGGCTGAACTACAGGTATATATATATATATATATATATATATATATATAATCATAAATCATTTGTATTGTGCATGTCTGTCATTATGCATTGTATGCATTTCTGAGGGTAAGTTCCCAAGATTTATTGGATATCTAATGAAGACTGAAGACCACTCTTTATCTTATGACACAAGAACACAAGACATGCAGTTATTATATGACTGCACATTCATTGCTGTCAACTAAAGATTGTGTCACTTATTGTCTGACATCAACCTGCTGTATAGCAAGAGCAAAATCTCCACAGAGGAGCATAACTCATTAAATGTAATAAAAGCATACATTCATTTTATACTTGTTTAATCCAATTCAGGGTTGTTAAGAGCCTAGCCAGCAACACATGGTACCACGTGGGAATCAACTATGAACAGGGCTTCAGTCTATTGTGAATCTCTATCACACAAACGCTTACAAATACTGGGACACTTTTAAAAAGAATGATTGACCTAACTCATGTGTTTGGAATGTTAAGGGAAACAAGAGTATCTTTGGAGTCACAACACCATTTTATATATAACAATTAATTTTAGGGACATTTGTGCATATATGCTTGTACTGTAATTGTAAATAACTTTCATATAATAACAAATTTCTGTCTGAACATATGTTGAAATATTCAGTTATATTTTCACATATTCAGTGCTGTGTTAGTTTGCAAGGTTGTATAACCACGTGTGTATTTCACTTGACAGAGATTCACTTGACAGTATTTCAGTGACAGAGACAGAGAATAGTTCACCTGAACTAAACGGTTCACTTTTCAGGATAATTAATTCATTCGTTCATTTATTTGTTTCTAATCCACTTAATCCTAATCAAGTTCACAGGAAAGCCAGTTCCTATCTAGTGGCATTAATAGAATTACCAGCCCTAAACAGGGTGCCAGCCCATTGTAGGGCACATAGACGCACAATAACAGTGCTTAGAAACACCAATCAGCCTAACACACATCTTTGGAATATGGGTGAAAAGCTGAGTATCAGGAGTAAATCAACACAAACACGCAAACTTTCCACATACAGAGTCGGAGATTGTGTTTGAGCCAGGTATGCTGGACTATAGCATGCACATGAATGCTAATATGCCAAGAAGGTTATACTTGTAATACATAAGCAATAAACAGGATTTTTTAACTAGAACATAACATATATGTGGATTTTAGAATTCCAGTATCAAGTTTATTTTACTTAGTAATACATTTCAGTATTTCAGTAATATTCATCAATAATTTTGCCTGTGTACGTGTGGAAATTTTGTATCCACAATACATGATGTTTGTATTCACAATAATGACATCTTCAGCAAAATTAGAAATTTGTTGTTTTGTTTTATTTTAATTGTGAAAAATATATAGAAAAATTTCTCAAGGATAACATTGCTTTAGTCTAGATATATTTATCCTACCTTCATTTATTTAATTACGTTGACATTCATTGTTCAAAAACATTTGTTTAATTAAGACATGTATAAATTGAAATAAATCCAATGTTTTTTTCTTTCAATTGCGATAAACCATTTGACTTTATTTTAGAATATCACACCAGTGCTAATCTCCTCCCCACAGGGATGAACTGTATACACAGAGGTTCTGTTAGAGACTATTCATTAAATCCCAGCGCGATGCATCCTGAATAGGGAGGGGATTAACAGGCTGCAGTTTCAACTACCGATCTGTATCTCTTCCCTAAGCCAATTAGCTTTGACCTCACCAACCAAAGAGGAAGAGATGGGGGATTACACATCACAAAGCTTTCAGTTGACTTATGACGAGCAAACACTTACATATAATATATTCACAGGCGCAGTAATAAATGGAAACCAGTTTAGATAAATTAAACATGTCAAATCTGTTTTTACACTCAACTTAGTGCACTGAAGCTGCATGCTGAAAATAACCTATTTCAAGTCTGTTTGTATTGTGTTTGTGTGCCACATATTAGTATCAGTGATATATTAGGTATGATATGATATGATATGATATATCATATCTCTTAGACCAAACTATTGTGCAGCTGCTAAACAGATATTTGGAAGCATAGATTCATCTGTGATTATACACTAACAAGGAGCTATGGCATAACTATTTATATCAAAATGGGAATCAAATTAAATTAAAAACTGAATTAAAGGAAAGCTTTGTTTTCTTTATGCCTGCGCATAAAGTGCTGTGCAAAGAACTTTAACATGAGTGTCAATGCTAGTGGTCTCCATGGACTTTGGCATTGATGGTTTGAAGGCAAATAAGGAGTGAATTTAAGATTTTTTTTTTCACACAAAAGTCATTCTTATTTTGCAAATGTTGGCCCATTAAGCAAGTTCTCATTATTCAGAGTGGCCTTCTTTGTGTTCTTAGCTTGTTCTTGCTAGACAGTGGCACACCCAGAAATTTTCATAGGGGTGGTCATATATATATATTAGGAGCTTCATCGTTCTTTAAAGAATTTCAAATGTACAAATGTAAAACAAAAAGTTTTATTTTTTTTAAATTGTGATTTTATAAGGAAAACGGGTAACGGCTAAAAAAACGCTAATATTAAATGAGATTTTATGTATTTTTTAAGGATTTTAGTTTATAACATTGATATATACACATTTTTCTGTCTTTAAGTTAAGTGTGCAAATGGCACTTCAATCATCCTTTTCTTCTCCCCAACTGCGTATTTTCTCATCTCCTGCCTAGTGACACTTTTTGTTTAGCCCCACAATTTGAAAACCACTGGCCTAAACTAATGACTTATAACCCCAATTCCAGTGAAGTTGGGATGTTGTGTAAAGCACAAATATAAAACAGAATATTATTATTGCAAATCCTTTTCAACCCATATTTAACTGAATACATTACAAGACAAGATATTTAATGTTGAAACCGATAAACGTAGTTTTTTTGTAAATATTTACTCGTTTTAAATTTGATGCCTGCAAACATGTTCAAAAAAAGTTCATAATGTGCCACACATTTTCAATTGGAGACAGGTGTGGATTGCAGGCAGGCCAGTCTAGTACTCATACTTGTTTATTATGATGCCACGCTGTTGTAACACATTCAGAATGCGGCTTGGAATTGTCTTGCTGAAATAAGCAGGAACGTCCCTGAAAAAGACGTTGCTTGGATGGGTGGATATGTTGCTCTAAAAGTTAAAAGTTACCCATGCCATGGGCACTAACACTCCCCCATACCATCAGAGATGCTGGCTTTTAAACTTAGCGCTGATAACAGTCTGGACAGTCTTTTTCTCTTTGGCCCGGAGGATTCAACGTCCATGATTTTCATAGACAAATTTGAAATGTGGACTTGTCAGACCACAGGACACTTTTCCACTTTACCTCAGTCCATCTCAGATGAGCTCGGGCCCAATGAAGCCGGTGGTGTTTCTGGGTGTTGTTGATTTAGGGCTTTCACTTTGCATGGTGAAGTTTTAACTTGCACTTGTAGATGGACAGATGAACTGTGTTCACTGATAGTGGTTTTCTGAAGTGTTCCTGAGCCCATGTGCTAATATTCGTTATAGAATGATGTCAGTTTTTAATACAGTGCCACCTGTTTGGAAAGTCATGGGTATTCAAAGTTTGTTTAGGCCTTGCCGCATACTTCTCCAGATTATCTGAATCTTTTAATGATATTGTGGACAGATAATGAAATTCCTAAATCCCTTGCAATTACACATTGAGAAACAATCTTAAACATTTTGCTCACGCAGTTGTTCACAAAGTGGTGAAGCTCACCCCATCCTTGTTTGTGAATGACTGAGCCTTTTGGAGATGCTTCCTTTATAACCAATCATGACACTTACCTGTTTCCAAACAGGTGTTTTTTGATCATTCCCCAACATTCCCAGTATTTTGTTGCCTCTTTTGTGGGACGTGTTGCAGGCATCAATTTCAAAATTAGTGAATATTTGCAAAAAACAATACATTTATCTGGTTTACCATTAAATATCTTGTCTTTGTAGTGTATTCAGTTGAATATGGGTTAAAAAGGATTTGCAGTCATTGTATTCTGTTATTATTTATGTTTTACACAACTTCATTGGAATTGGTATTGTACAATCCATTGTTACCTTTTTAGACATTGCTAAACATTTTCATTTATTATGCATAGTCTAAGCTGAAATATTTATATAAACCTCTGGGATAATGACTTGTGATATGAAGTTGTCCATATATGAAATTAAACTGGAAAACTGGGTTTAAAGGCCCACTGCATTGTAATAAAGTACGCAAGAAGTCTGGATCTAATTAAAGACCGGTACAACCCCAAAACTCATGGGTAAATTAATGTTTGTATACTCTTTTGACACAAATAAAATGCAAAAACAGTATAAAGCCAAAAAAACTTCTGAGAGTTGCCATGAAACATCACCTGAAACTCTTAGGTCCCAACCAATGAGACTGTGTCTGGTTACCATAGCAGGTGTAAGCAAAAAAATATATTAAAAAGTATGTCATAATAAATAAAATTAATTTTCTAAACATTAAATCACTTACATCTAAAACTGTAAATGAAATAATCACAGATAACTGTCAGTGAACTGAGACCTGGGCTAGAACCAATGAATATGCAAGTTTTAATCATGCATCATATTAGTGGTCGTGGAGGAAGAGCAGCCACAATTTATGACAACGGCTGTAAAACCAACTCATATAACTAATACATTTGAAGTTCCTATTACTGACATAGAGAATGCATTTTCATTTAATAAAACTATGTTTAACCTAGTTGCTATTTATTGACCACCTGGTCCTTACTCAAAAATTTCTTACTGATTTTATTTCCATATTCGATTTATCAATAGAAAGGTTTAAATTGTTGGATATTTTGATATTCATCTTGAAAATAAGTCTGATTCCCTTAAAACTGTGTATCATTCATATCATATCAACTGTGTATCATTCATGTCATCTATTTTAGAACCTATAGGTTTAACCTTGAACTTAGTACTAAGCTATAGTATGAACCTGGTAAATAGTATGAGCTATGGTATAGACAATCTGGTAGTTTTACCACAGAATGATACGATCTTAGACCATTCACTACTAATATCTGAAGAGTGTATCTTGTATCTTATCCAATGTACAGCATTCATCTTAAACCTAAACGCACTATTATGTATGCAATTGCAGCAGCGTTCAATCAGTTGCCAGAAATACCAAATATTTTACCATTATGGCCTTCAGGCAGAATATACTCTGTATAACCTCAGATAGTGTAGCCACAGTTAAAACTAAACTGATTAAGGAGAAAAAAAAAGCTTGCTAAAAGCTTGCTCCATGGTACAATGACCACACACATACACTAAAACAGGTAGCTTGAAATGCATTGCATTAAAAGTCACCTGAAATGATGCTTTGACTGAGTATAATCTCAATGCACTAAAGCTTTATATTAATCTTCCATCAATAGAAAATAATAAGAATAATCCTAGGTTTCTTTTTGAGACAGTGTCTAAACTAACAAAAATATAAATGAAACTGAATGTAATATTCCACACAACGGTACCAGCAATACATTTTCAAAATTCTTTAATAATAGAAAAAATAAAACTTCAAAGTAAATCACTTGTTAAATATAATTTCAACTTAAGCAGCATATGTAATTATAGCTTATCCAGTAAAAAGTAAAAAAAGTATCCAATAAAGTAATCGAACTAAATTCATTTCTCAAAATGAACTGTGGTTATTAGGTCATCAAATTCATTGTCATGTATACTCGACCCTTTTAACTTTTTTCCTTAAAGAGTACCCCTGCTAACTTTAATAAATGCTTCCCTTAGCCTTGGGTAAGTACCCAAACAGTTTAAATGTGTTGTAGTTAGACCTCTTATTGAAAAAAACTCATCTTGATTCACATCTTCTGTCTAATTACAGGCCAATTTCAAACCTTCGTATTGCCTCAAACATTCAAGAAAAAGCAGTATCTAAACGGTTATGCTTTTATTTACATACAAACAGTATTAGTGAAAAAAATCAATCTGGATTTAGACCTAACCAATAGTACTGAAACTGCACTAATTATGGTAGTTAATAATTTATTAATGTCCCCCGAAAATTAGATCTTAGTGCAGCATTTGGTCCTGTTGATCATAACATTTTATTGAATAGACTAGAAAATATGGTAGCATACCTGTCAAATCTCCCGCTTTGACCGGGAAACTACCGTATTTTATCCCTCTTTGCCACCGCCCTCCCGTATTATTATTTTCCCGTAAAAATCCTGTATTATATTATAATTTTAAAAAACATTCCTGTGCCTCTCCAAACTGAAATGTAACTAACCTCGCAAGAACTGGTGTGAAAGATTGTTACAGAAAATAGGATGTCATTAGACAACAGCACTGTTTGTGCTTTACTCTCATGTATAATCACCCACTCTGGCCCCACCCACAAATCCACTCCTTCCACTCCTTCCTCCTTCCACTCCTGTTAAAGGATGCACAGTCTGCAACAAGTCTGTATAATAAGTCAGTGAATGCCAAAGAACCACGAGTGAACATAAGATACTAAAGATGTGTAATGAAAATAAAATGTGTTTCATTTTAAAAAAAAGCAATTTGTATATATGCTGAAAATATGTCAAATAAATAAATGTGCTTCAATTCCCTTTTGTGTTTTCATTTAGGCTGTACTATAAGAATTACATATGTAGGAATGTCCACAGCATTTCAGTGTCAACAAAGGTAGGCTTATCAGATTCTGATCATCTCATTGTAGTTTGTAAGTCATTCACAGGTGCTTATTTTAAATATCTTGTAAACCCGTCTTAAAAAGTAAGGGATTCTGAATCTTGCTTGGGCTGGTGGGACGGCGCAGGGGAACGTTTCCCTTATTTTTAAATCCAAAACTTGACAGGTATGTGGTAGGTATTAAAGGATCTGCACTCTATTGGTTTAAATATTATTTAACTGACCACTTTCAATTTGTCTATGTAAATAATAAATGCTCAGAACTACAAAAAGTTAAAGTGGTGTTCCACAGGGGTCAGTATTGGGACCACTTTTATTTACACTGTATATGCTACCATTAGGAGAAATTACATCACAAACATTTAATCAATTTTCACTGATATGCAGATGACAGACAGCTGTATCAAACCCAATGATACTAACACAATCAGTAAGACATATAAAGCACTACATGTTCCGGCTCCAGAGTATCTTAACTTATTACAACCCAGCTTGATCACTTTGTTCGCAGGATGCAGGGATAACTCTAGCTCCTAGAATAAAAAAGATCACGGCAGTTGGAAAAGCATTTTCTCACAAAGCTCCTGAACTCTGGAATAATCTTCCTGCTTCTGATACTTATACACAGTATCATGTTCAAGTCTAGATTAAAACCAAATTTATTTACTCAGGCTTTTGACTAGTCTTTGTACAAGTTAACTGCACTTCCTGTTCTTTTACTTTAAGGTTCACTCGAGGTCAAATGCTGCAAGTCGAGACTACCGTGCCAACAATACTGCTCCTGCAAGATGTGACGTAAATGTCAAGATCTCCATACGGACAATATCAAAGGCTGGACTGAATAATGAATAACTTCAGTAATATTTATTTGTGCTTTGTGTAAAAATGATTTATTTTAATTATACGCCAGGCAACCCAAAGAGGATGGGTCCCTGTTGAGTCTGGGTCCTCTCAAGGTTTCTTCATGTATTCCTGAGTCTAAGGGACTTTTTCCTTGCCACAGCCTTGCTCAACCGGTGTTTTTCGGCTGTTACTTTTGAACTTTGTAAAGCTGCTTTGAGACAATGCCCATTGTAAAATGTGTTGTATAAATAAATTTGAAATGTAAAAGAGAAAACTATATTGGCACTCTGTTATGTTTTGAACACAGAAGTTTTCCGTCCTAGCTCCATCTGGTGGCTATCGCAAATTAGTTATGAAAAATTTGTAATTCTGGACTTCCTTACAAAGCACTAAGCGAACACATTTTAAAATAAACTGATCTGCTAATGAATAACATAAACCATGCGACACTTATAACATACCTATCAAACATTATCCCAAGTTACCTCCAACAAAGTGCACACTGCTTTTCCTGTTTTGTAGCTAATCACACTTCATCCCTTCACAGGGAGAATCACACACCCTGAGGATGCTGACTGTGGGAACTTCTAAGGATCACCACTGTGTTCCAGCCCAGCCACACATTCCTCATGCATCATTCAGGGCTCACAAGATCGAAATGCCTTGTGACTGACCTCTGAGCAAGCTGCACAGCACCTTGTCTGTGGCAGAGTAGATCATACAGAGGAAGCACATGTTCACTGTCAGCATGAAGCCCAGGAGAAGTCTCTGAATCCATACATGCACACACAGGGCATCCCACTCAGTCAGGCCAATCTGCCCTGTATTATTCAAGGCATTCATTATCATAATAGCATCTGGAAGCAACAATTTATGATCCTTGAAGGTAAAGCATCCATACATTAACACTACTATGCTAACACCAAGGACTTAAAAAATGCATTTTTAACAATAATGTATCTGATGAATTTGTTAGCAGGACATGGTTCACACAAACAGATATTTGACTCAGAGTTTGCTTATCCATTTACATAGGGTAGGGTACCTCTGCACAATTCCAAATTCCTTTCATCTCAGTAGCTGAAAAACGTTATAAAAAGTACAAGTTTAATTAAGTATTTGTTTAATTAACATCTAGGCCGCGCACGGAGGATGGGTCCCCTGTTGAGTCTTGGTTCCTCCCAAGGTTTCTTCCTACCATTTTAGGGAGTTTTTCCTTGCCATTGTCGCCCTAGACTTGCTCAACTTGGGATTGGCCTTTTAGATAATGTATTTCTGTAAAGCTGTTTTGAGACAATTCTACAATGTAAAAATAAATAAAATAAAATAAAATAATAGTATGAATAAAATAAAATTGAATTGAATTGAATAAGTATAAAGTATAAAAAGTTTTATAGATGTTATTAGGTCAGAACTACACCTTCCTCTTTTCAACCTATTCTGTAATTTGAATTGATATTGTGGGAAAAGTTATTACTTGAAGGTAGCATGGTGGATAGCACTGTCACCTCACAGCAAGAAGATCAGGGGTTTGATCCCAGGTGGAGTGGTCACTACACTGTCTAGGGTTGTTTCTGCCTTTCACCCTATGCCATTGACTGGGCATCTGGTATCCTGTGACCCTTTTCTGGGTTACATGCATAAGAAAGTAAATGAGTTAATGAATGGGTTAATGAATGAAAGGTTACATTTAGGAACTTATGTAGTTTGTGTAGTTTGTTGTTGTATAAGGTAACGGAGGGGAAAGAGGTATGATTGTAAAGATAGGATAAAGCCTATTCGGAAGAAATTTGGTTGAGAAACTTCTGTGATATAAAAAAAGCATCCAAACAGATCGTAGTGCCCTACTTACTCATGTTTAACTCAGTACAATGCAAAACATTTTTTTTCTGGAATAGCAGTGTTGTTCCTTGTCAGTCACTTTGACTGGCAGGCATATGTTGGAGTCAGAGTGTTAGTGAGAGTAGCCGAGAGAGATAGACTAAATACATTGGCATGGCCTATTGTACTATTAAATACAGCCAGTGTGAAATGACCCACTCACTCCAGGATTCTAATCTTGTTATGGCAGCAGTGCATGTAGTCTGTGGCAGCAGCTTCAAGGTGTTCCAATTTCCTCTGTCTCTGTCCCCAGCTACACAAATTATTATAAATGTCATTATTTTTCTATTATGCTTGTTTTGGTGGTCGGTTTGTACTGCAGAGGGCAGGCCATTAAGTCATCTGTTTTTAGCTCATCAAAGGCCAATCTTTTGTCCTAACCATGGTTGGGTCCTGTAGAAATGCTATTATAAAGAAACCATTCACCAGCATCCAGTAATTTCAAGGTATATGTAATAATGCCATCCCTACCTACCTTTTCTCCAAACCAGTAGAAAATATGAGATTCTTTTGATTTCTTAAATGTCTAAATTTCATTTTTTATATTTAGTGTACATGCACACTGGCCATGTCATTTTGTAGTTTTACAATTACAGTCTATCTGTTTCTCTATATATAACCCCTGCAACACATTTCTAAAATGTTGGGAAAGGGGCAAATTAGAGCTAGTAATGAATTATAAAATAATAATTATGAGATTTCAGACAGATGATGTCAACAAGTGATTCTCTGGTACAAACAACATAAAGGCTGTGTAACGCCGAGTGAGATACAGAGCGGACCCAAACGCGGCGTGTGGAAAACAGGCGTTTATTAATTCAGACGGCAGGCAAAACACGAAAACCAGAATC
>JAUZST010015062.1:0-10364 GCA_034779995.1 Parotocinclus haroldoi
ATAAAAATACTGGATTTGTTGTCTGATTGGTCGGATTAATTTCATATCCTTTCCGTGGCGAAACGTGACCGGCAGAAAGGCTTTATCGAAAAACGCCGAACACAAAAACACACCTAACTTACTCCACTTCAGTTCCTCTATATACATATATAGATATAAAATAGTAATATCCCCTAATTTTTGGGAGCCGTTAATATAATCTGTGTTTGCTTGTGTGTTTTATGCTGTATTTTTTTTTTAATTGGTCGGGTTAATTAATACATGAACATGCCATACATGAACTTCACTAACAGCCTCCCTTAAAATTCCCTTCTTGCAGGTCTGATCGACTAGCAACATTAAACACTTTTGCCAGATCCTCTCATTCTAAGACAGTGGCTTCTTTTAGGCTTGTTTCCAAATACCTGGTTGCTTATTTCTCTTGCTGGCAACCCTGGAATTAAAGGCAGCACCTGCAAACTGGCTACCACGATATATGTGCGTGGGAAATGGAGAAATGTAGTTTTTAATGATTGAAACTTTTGAACTTTTGGCCGCAATAATGAATAGTTCATTATTAAACGACGAAAGTTTTCATCTTTTTGTGAGATCGTTGTCTGGCTGCAAAGTAGAAATCCTCGTAAACCCAAAGCGCTTCCCTAATCTGATTGCCTTGTCAATTCCGATTATTGACGAGATCCGATGTTCTGCAGTTGACGGGTTATAAAACGCGTGTAAACACGCACAAGCGCCGGTAATGCTGAGGTTGTCGTAAAAGTTTTGGGTTGTGGACCGAACGTAAGAGCTTACGAGCGCCCAAGACATTTTTCAGACCTTGAAGGGTGAATGGTGCCCGTTTGTCACGGCCAGCTTTAGCCCTGTTTAAGGATTTTGGGATGACTGCGAAGCTTGGTGGGATAATTGCACGTTAACAGTGTGGTCTGCAGTAATCATAGTGATCTCCATTTCAGTTTGATAATTACATAATGATCATTAGCGGTCCAGCTCGAAGCTCTAATGCGTTTGGCGTTTGCTTGGCAGGACGAGCAGAAGGAACTGGATGAAATCACAGCGAAGAGGCAGAAGAAGGGCAAGAACGAGGACGAGGCTCCTGCAGAAGAGAAGACCATTCTGCACGGTAAGTGGTTCAAAGCCTGCCGTTTGCTCTGGAAAACAGAGGACGTTGTTTAGCGCCTCCTGGATAACGCTTAGAACTCGCTCACGTTTAACCAGCTAACAGATGACTTGAATTGAAGAATACTTAACCCGAACAATGAATAAGTAGCATTGAGAAACTCCGAAACGACAGAAGAGAACAAAAACGTAGCTGTAGGTTTAGGTGAAACTCCTCGAGTAACGTTTGACTGATCAGTACCCCCTAATCAAGTCGAGTAAAAGAGTGAATTTTGGGGTAGAAGGGGGGTAACGAATGATCTTAGGACATGCTCTATGACCCTTTCCGTCCACCGCTGTAGTAAACTATGCTCAAATATATTCATCTACACCTTTCTAGTAATTCTTAGGATAATTAGGATAATTACTGCCCTCTTCTCTCATAAATCGATGTCATTAAAGGCTTCTGTATTGAGTCGACACAGTTCCGCGTGTTCAGTTTGTTCGCATTATTCGTGAATAATGCATCCCTCATTAAGGTTATATTGTTGTAGGCGTTTTTGGGTGTTGGGTGGTTTGTCCCGAGTGCCGCAAGTCAATCGATAAACAATAAAGCGAATCCTCCAACTCTTATTTCCGTACAGTCAAGGACGCGTACGACTACCAGGGCCGTTCTTACCTGCACATTCCACAGGATGTGGGCATCAACCTGCGTTCTGCAGACATTCCTGACAAATGCTACCTGCCTAAAAAGCAACTGCACGTCTGGACCGGGCACACAAAGGTACACCTTCAGTGTCTTCTGCTTATGTGTTGTTTTATTATTGTTATATAGCTCAGTACACTGAGGGGTTTGATTGAACTAGTCCTGTAAATTGGGGATGCACAGAACTGGACATCGGTTCTGATGCTAACAAAAAAAAAAAAAAAAAAAAAAAGCCGGGGTGGTGGCGGAAAAATCGTCGTACCGATTATAATGTATTAATAAATCAACAATGTGCAAATACAGTTGTTCTTTTTTCTGTTTCGAATCTCAATGCTGTGCCGAGGTCCTTCCCAATCGTGACTTATTTCTATGACAAATGAGTAGCAAAGAACACATTGATTTGTTTCGATTTAGCTTTACGTTGTTGGTAAGTCGGCGATGCCTGAATTCTCTCCCACGTGGTGACCTGCGTGGTTTATTAATTTTATTAGTTCATAAATGCTATTGGATCGATACGTAAAGTTTTTTGTAGCGGTATTAAAAAAATGAAAACGTCAGCGCAGGGCGTGTCTGCTATAAATAGGAGGGCGGGTCCCGTTTTGAGTCTTGGTCCTCCCAAGGTTTCTTCCTTCTACATTCAGGGAGTTTTTCTTTGCCACTGTCGCCTCAGGCGTTTATCAATTTAGGCCATGTTATATAAAATAATACAGTAATGCAAAGCTGCTTTTGAAGCCGTTCGGACAGTGCAGGAGAGCAAACGGACGGCAGTAGCGTTCGAGCATCGAGAAGGAAATGGATGATCCCCCGTGTTCGTTACTTTGACGGTTTCACCTTTAGCTCCGCTGCATACAGATGTATTTAATAATTCAGTCGTGTTGAGCACTTAGTTCAGCTGTTAGTATTCAGTGAACTCTCTCAGATTTCGCTTTAGGCCGTGGAGATAAACCCTCCCTGACTTTTCTCGCAGTCATATACGCTCGCATAGAGCCTGTATTTATGCAGATTGCTGATCTGAAACGGGCTTAAGGCTAGATTTAGCTCGTTTCCAGCCAATTCACTGCGATTTCTGGACTTGGTTGTGTTCACAGTCAGAAGCGAAAGGCAGCAGCTGTTCTCTTACGTCACTGGTTTGTAGTGGCTTAGTGATTTGGAGGTGAAAATGCTTCACGCGTTACATCAGGATTTCGTACATAGTACTACGCAAAAGTCTTATTTCACCATTAAATATGTTTCTGCATTTCTGCGTTAATGTCCATAAATAACATTAACGATTGGAGATAACGTTCCGGTCTCTCTGTGTGGTTGCAGGGTGTCAGTGCTATTCGGTTGTTTCCTGTGTCTGGTCACCTGCTGCTGTCCTGCTCAATGGACTGCAAGATCAAGGTACTATTATTATTATTATTATTGTATAATAATAATATTATTATTATTGTAATCATGTTCACTGTTCCTGTGTCTTACATTTGGTTATGCAAGTCCAATGTTAAGTCCAGATCCTTTTAAGTTATTTCTTCAGGTCAAATCTGGGGAATTTGAAGGCCAGGGCAACACCCCATTCCTGAGCGTTTGTAAAAATGTTTGTTTTTGAAGCATTTCATCGTTCTACGGCGTTCAAACAGTACCTACGAGCGCTCTGTACCGTACTGCGCATGCCGGCGTCTTTCTGTACGCGACGCTCTTTGTACGACGTTCCATTCAACCCTAGTACGTGCCGCTCGGCAGCACAGCGTAGCGTAGCAACTCGGGCAGATGAACTGCCGTTTGAAGGCTTTGGAAGACGTTTGAATTTAATGAACGCTGTTTTTTTTTCTTCTTTCCTTTTCTTCTTATCCCCTCGACTCGTAGCTGTGGGAGGTCTACAACGACAGAAGATGCTTACGGACGTTCATCGGTGAGATCAGTAAAGCCACCTCGCTGTTAATCCTGCAGTTCATGAATCGTTCATTCAGAACAGAAAGGTTACAAACAAGGGGTAAACAGTGCGGTGTAAAGTTTTTCAAACGCACCGTGACTCCTTTGAATGATTGTTATTGTCGATGAATGCCTCTGATCTGGAACAGACCCCTTAACGGGCTGCTCCGATTTAAAAAAAAAAAAGTGTTTGACAGTGTGAGCAGCCTGTTGTTTGCTTATCTATTTGGTATTAATTGAGCTCGTCTTTTGTCCTCTGCAGGTCACAGCAAGGCGGTGCGCGATATCTGTTTCAACAACACGGGGACTCAGTTCCTCAGCGCGGCTTACGACCGTTACCTCAAGCTGTGGGACACGGAGACGGGTGAGTCAAGGGGGAGTTCAGAGCCACGCGCTCATGCGTCAGATCCTGAAACATCCGCTCTGATGCGTTAGATAGGCTCACACAGATAAAGAGGAGGAAGATTCAGCGTAACAGCACAACCGTTTGTAGGGATCAACCCTTATACAAGCATAATAACGTTTATTGTTTCAAATGTTATATTTAAATATACGGTTGGACCGTTATTGTTTTTGCCAATGCCTCATTTAATGTGATGCATCAGGCCCTCCCAGTAGCGCAGGGATCTGGGTTTGAGTCTTGGCAAGTGGCCGGCCGGCCATGTCTGATTTGATTGAGAGGTCGGGTGGAAGCACTACAAATTCCGACCCTCAGTATTGGACGAGAGTCCTGTCCAGCCTGTACGTCCTGAGGGCCCTGGACCCCTGTGAGACCCAGACGAGGATAAGTGGGGTTAGAACATGGGAGGGTTCCTGTAGGAAAACCGAAGGGGCACAGACTTTTGCTTACTTTTGCTTTGTATGTGTTGTTGGTCTTAAAGCACAAAAATGTATCGTTATACCACCTTTCTTACGACCAGCATTTCAGAATACTGGAAAGTCCAGAATCGAACAAAAAAAAAAGAAAAACACGATTAGAAGAGTGAAAACGGCTGCTTTGCTTCGACCCCCTAGGATTCTGACCAGGTCATGCCTTCCATGGTCATGACTGGTCATCTAGGGATCACCCTCTCCCTGTCCCTGTTATTTTAGCAGCAGCAGCTACGCCTCTCTGACGCTGATCCGTCTCTCTGTCGTTCAGGTCAGTGCATCTCGAGGTTCACGAACAGAAAAGTGCCGTACTGCGTGAAATTCAACCCCGATGAGGACAAACAGAGCCTGTTTGTGGCTGGAATGTCCGATAAGAAGATCGTGCAGGTGAGTGAGAGCAAGAAACGGGATTGTTCACAGCTGATTAGTTGCTGAATTTAAAAACAAAATTGTAACATTGTTTCCCTGGGCTGTGACATTTTGACTTTGATTGTCTGTTTTTGGAATTTGTCTTAAATAAAAATTATTTTTATAAGAGTTTATAAGAGTTATTATATTGTAATTTATATTCTATTTAAATTTAGAATTCGGGCAGGGACAGAGTGGAGACTGGCGAAGAAAACGGCTTGTTTAAATCGTAACAGATTTATGGTTAGGATCTGTGATTTGTCGTTTTAGACCTCATTAAAAACCACTGGCGTCCAAATGTTGTGCATGCCTAATTAGTTTAATTTGGTTTTCCTCTATGTTTTAAAGTAAAAAAATATTCATAAGTGTCACACACCTAAAGTTTTCTTTCAGTTCAGTCCAATCATTTTAAATCAACCACACATTTTTAAGTGTTTGTCCCGGAAAAAATGTTGTTTTTTTTTTATTAATGACACTAGGGAACATAGTAAATAAGAGCCATTAAGTTGATGATTTATTAGCCAGTGTTAATAGAGATGCCCCAAAATGGACCAGGGACCGGCGACGAAACCAGACCAGAACGGCTGGAGCTTCAGGAGCAAAGGCTTGAACACAAACTCTAAAAGTGTGTAGCTTCAGTCACTTCAGACAAGGGCTTTAAATAGCAGCGATATGGAATTAATGGGTTCAGGACTTGGGGCATGTGAGCGCATGACTCATGTCGTGAATGGAATTAGGAATGCTGGAAAGTGAAACTAAAATTCCTTCATTCGTTCAATATAAAACCTGCTTAATACTACTCGGGGGTCCGGGCGACACTGGGAACTGGCAACACGGGGCACATGTCTGGAACCAGCATGTGCTAATCCATGGCAGAGCGCAGGCACGCGCGCACACACTCGCACTGGGGCATGACCAGAATCTGATACCTGTGTGCTGGTATGAATCCACAGAAGCACCTGATTATGTCAGATGGTTTTTGGTGCTTGGTGCTTCTTTGTGCTTGGGACTGGCACTAGGGGTTACACCCCCCAGCCGATGGGATTTTTCCTGTTTCTGTTTGAAGCCCTACTCGGGGGGGGGGGGCTAGCTGAGCCACCCACTGGTCTGCGTTATACCTGTATTACCAGTCATATATCACGGGGGATTTTATGAACGATCGTCAGCAAACGGGATCTTCTTTCACACCCTTTGGTTCGTCCATCGAGAGAGATGTAGCCGAGAGGCCTACTGAAGCGTGGCCTGGCGGGTCTAGCCATAAACCAAGCAAGATCTGCAGAAAGAACGGGGAGCTCTCCGATCTCGATAACCCCTTCGTCCGCGAGCGTGCCCAAAGCAAGCAATCCTGACTGGCCCTTTGTCTGTTTGCAGCTCGGCTACAGCTCGGTCTCGCCTTACGTTTCTGATCTGACAACACAGGACCAAACGAGCGCGTCATCAAGTGAAGGGATCGAATAACCCAGGGTCTGTGCCTCTTTCTCTCTCCGTCTCAGTGGGACATTCGCTCCGGGGAGGTGGTTCAGGAATACGATCGCCACCTGGGAGCCGTCAACACCATCACGTTCGTCGACGAGAACCGCCGTTTCGTCAGCACCTCGGACGATAAGAGCCTGAGGGTGTGGGAATGGTGAGTGCCTCGAATAGAAACCGATTACAAGAAACCTGCTCGTTACACCGATCTGAGCTTCTGCTAATTATCCTGGTCTGAAAGATTCGGTGTGATGCAGCTGTTGCCGGTACACCAGTTACTGAGTGTATGTAGGGAGGGGGTGGGAGGGGAGGGGGGAGGGGTCCTGTTCACGCTGCAGCAATCTCACATTTGCTATAGGGTTCAACCTATATCATGTGTTACTGTTGTGTGTCCGGTTCTGTCGTTTCGGTGATCGTTTGTAATTGTGTTTATCGCTGGGGGCAGAGACACAAAGTTAGTGCACAGAGTTAGCGCTTTGCTTCTAAAGACTGCTGATTATTTTCTGTTTGTTTGTTCATTTAAATAGAGCTGTGGAACAGTGAGGACTTGCAAGTAATTATTTGTTAATTTTAGCTGGATCAGTCAAGCTAACAAGGGCTTTGTCCCTTTAGGACATTACTGCACTTCTCTTTGTTGGCCTGGACTTTGTCCCTAGGGTTTGTCCCTTTCTCTGTTTTGGGACTTAATGGGCTTTGACTTTCTGTCTAGGACCTGATAGTTTATACATTTAATTAACTTTAATGATCCACTAGACCTGCTTTTTTGTCCTGCCATGACTTCATTAGGGTCTTCACTTTACCAATCTCAGACTTGATTTATTTATTTAATTGATTTGTACGTTTTTATTTGACTTGTATAGTGCCGCGGCGGCCCGTGGTTCGATCCTGACCTCGACCGGGCCTGTGTGGAGTCTGCACGGGTTTACTCTTGGTACTCTGGGTTTCATCCTACATTTCAGAGACGTGCATTAGGTTAATTGGTTGCTCTAAAGTGGCCTAGTTTTATAGTGGCTGATTAGTAATGATGAAACCTGATCCTGTCGCCTAAAGGTCAAAATAAACCGATACAACAACAGATAACTTTTTTTTTTTTTTTTTTTTTTTTTCACCCAGGATTTAAATCGGGCCCAACTTTGTTCTCTAGGACTTGATTTAGGTAATGACCCTCTAGACCACTGGATTGGCACTCGACTGTGTCCCTCTAAAACTTGAATGCTCCTTGTGCTTCTAAAATTCGACTTCGGTCTCAACTTCAGTATTGATTAGAGCCTTGCATGTCCGTCTAGGACCTGATTTGGGCTTTATCTTTCCATCCAGGAATTAAATTAGACCTCAGCCTTGCCCTCTAGGACTTATCCTTATCCCTGTCTGCGTGCCTCTTTGGCTTTTGAGCCTTGACTATGTCTCACTAGGACTTGGGGACTTGATTGAAGACCTTTACTGTGCCCATAGCTATGTAGATTGTTTTAGAGATCCAGACTTTGTCCATCTTGAAAACGATTTGGATCCTTTTGAATGTCTGGAACTTAATTTGCTTTTACTATACTCATAAACAAAAGAAATATTTCCCAGAATAGCAAAAGCTTTCTTGCTGACCGAACAGCAGTTAAGACCAGTCTCGAATATTGGGGCCTCCGCTGGCTTGGCCTCACAGCACCACTCTCCAGCTGTGACGGCCTCCATCTACCACGTCCTTCCTCCATCCAGACTTCACATCACTCGTCTGTTTAATGAGGTTCCCTCCAGCCACGATCCCCAAGTCTCCAGGAGCCCCAAACCTCTGGCCCAGCTAATCAGGCTTTCACTTGTAAATGTGACCTGTCAGTTTGATTAGTCTTGGTCCGGGCTGTGAAGTTTCTGCATCTGAAAGTTGGTCCAGAGTTCAGTTATTATTGGCCTTTATTGTTTGTAACAAGTTGCTCTGAGGAGGCGTAAAGTTTCATTTTGATTCATTCCGATTTTGTTGTTTTGTTTCCGTTCCATCTGTGCCGGTAACGGGCACCTGGGATCGTCTTGAAAGGAGAGGTTTACCCCCTTAGGTAAATGGAGGCAGATGTGCGCACACATACATAATGAATATTTAATTAAGAGTCGTTGGCTTGTCGGAGGTTTCGCCTGCTCTCAGGAGGGCTCGGTTTTGATTTACATTCCGCAAAAGCTTTCAGTGGTTTTCTACCATCCTGCACATCATGGAGATACGCTCAATCTAAATCATAGTGAAAAACCGTTTCCTGTTCTGGCTCTGAACTTTATGGTATGTAAGTTTATGGTAGCAGCAGTGCTGCTCTGTTCACACGGTGTTTAGAGACCTAATAAGGAGGAGGATTTTGTACAGCGACGCCCCTGATGGGGTTATTTTATATAAACAATCGTTAGGGCTGTAACGATGCAACGCGATAAGAAATTGGGACAATGTGCGTCAAGTCGGACGTCCAACGCTCTTGCATTTTTGAACACCAGAGGGCACTATCATACGTCTTGCTCACAGACACACATCTTGCATTCTCAATTCAGTTACAGTGTATTTAAATTAGGGGCAAAACGTTACAATGGCGCATTTTGTTGCTGTAGCGTTATTTAAAAGCTTGCTTCTGATTCCTTTTAATGGAGCAGCTGGAGGAATATCAATTGCATACAAGAAAAAAATGTGGTTATGGTACTGGACTAATGGATCAGAACTGGCAACAGAATACTTTGTTTACAACTTCAACTGTGTCTAGGAATTTCTTTTCATTGCGAGGTTTTAATCATTATTCTTTTTTTTGTCGACGGAAATGTGCATTGTTTTGAAATGTAGAAACAAAAGGAATTCGCGTCTTGTCGAATACAAAATCCGATAATCCTGAGAAAATCGGATGGTGGGCAGGGTGCATCGTCACACCCCTGCTAATTATAGTTATTGCAAATCTGTTTGGACTCCCGAGCATCGTTTCTTGGTGTTCGAGCCTGGGAAATTTTCCGTGGAATCATGGAGCTACTCCTGTCAGAGAACACTTCGACTCGTCCACTCGTGGAGCGAATTGTGAGCAGAGTGTTTAGTTGAAGACACTAATCAAATGCACAGAGGACTGCGAGTGTGATTCTCTCTGTGTGCCACGCCCCCGCCAACCCCCAAACACCCCCACACCCATCCGCCTCTTTCTTGGGGGCTTCTTTTCACCTGAGGATGGCAGGCTATGTATAATCTTTGTCCTTTTCCTTTCCTCGAGCCGCTCTTCTGAGCCACAGTGTGAACATCTGATTTATTGTTTTGTTTTGGTTTTTTTCTCCCTTGCGCTCGTTGTGTCGTTTCCAGAGGAATCCAGTACCATGCAGCCAGGAACAGCCGAGTACGTTCTTCAGCGCTAAAGTTTCCAACCTCCGAGCTCTGCGTGCTGTTTGATTTCACTTCTGTCGTCGCTTCAGTTCTCATGTTTCATCCTTTATCCTGCACCCTTGGGGGGGAGTGGGTGCGTTTAAGGATGCTTTCTTTTCTTTCCCAGAGAGGCCTGGCTGTGGGACGCGTTTTAAGAGATCAGCAGCCAAGAAGGAAATTAAAATGGGCAAAACGATACAGAGGAGGAGGACCTGAAAGCCAGGAAGGGAGGGCAGGGGGGCAGACGATGAAACGAACAGATAAAGACCTGATCAATGTGTTTGGAGTGTTTAAAGGGAATTCGGCTTGGGTTTTATTGTAGGCTTGCTTGTTGTAAACAGGCACGCTTTATCTCTCCGGGATACTCGCCAACTCCTGCTCTTTCCTGTTGTGATTTATTTTTGGTCTGTTCGCTTTTCTTAAGGGATTTGTACTTTGTTTCGTAGCATCACTCCGGTTACAGCGATGCCCTATTTTACGTGTGTGTGTGTGTGTGTGTGTGTGTGTGTGTGTGTGTGTGTGTGTGTGTGTGTGTGTGTGTGTGTGTGTGTG
>JAUZST010015063.1:0-10364 GCA_034779995.1 Parotocinclus haroldoi
TCTCTCTCTCTCTCTCTCTCTCTCTCTCTCTCTCTCTCTCTCACACACACACACACACACACACACACACACACATATGCATACACACACAAATTTGTTTCAGTCTCTTGGGGGGGACTTTACACTGACAAAATGATGACTAACCCTAGCCTTAATCTCTGTACACTAATGATGATCTTTTGACTAGTTTGATAAAATAGAGTTGCAGTTTCTGTAAAAAAAAAAAAAAAAAAAGTAATAATAACGATTATTTTTAAAACATTTTCCCTGTGCAGACCAGTAACATGTCCCCACAAGGTATACAATGGCAAATATTTTATCCTTTTGGAGACATGTTTATGCACAATGATTCATAAATATTACACACACATATTGTTACATGTGTTTGCTTAATTTATTTAACATTTAACACTTATATTATACACTGTCTATATTCATGACAGGAACAAGGTTACATCGATACGCACGTTTTATCAGTACAAGTATAATATCAAATACGGTTGCAGGAAATTCAGCATATCCAATTCACCGAACTTATATCTCTTTGGAATGTGGATCACCTGGAGTAAATTAATGTACACAGCAGGAGAATTGAAAGAGAATTCTGGAGAATTCTCCACACAGAAAGCACCCAGGCTGCTCCAATAGGGATCGAACCCAGCCATCCTAGCTACCTCAGAGGTTCAGAATATGTCCACATATTTGTGAGTGTTTATGTTGCCTATATAGTCAGCAGAGTTTGGGGCACACCCACAGTGTACTGATGATGGTAAGAAAATGTGCCTAAATATTGTCTATGGTTTTGTACAGACTCACCAGAACCACTGCCTTTGCCACACAGTGGTACACGGCCCAAGCATTCCTTATGAGCTCCTTCTCCACATTTCGAGCATTGGTAGCCCTGATTAAAGATCCCTCTGTGTATGGGAAAGAAAAAAAGAGTGAGTTCATTCTTCTTAACGATCCACTACCTCAGACCATCTTGTACCAGTGGCCCAGGTCAAAGGCCTTATCGCAGTGCAGGTAGAACATATATGTTCAAGCCCTCAAGTATTTCCATTTTAGCACAGTTTCAATATTTCTCTCAACATGAATAGCATAAAAGGACTAAACAAAATAGAAAGCAAGTTATATAATCTATGGTTTCTAAGTGAAGCCCATGCTAATTAACAGTATCTGAATGTGGAACTGTACAATTTCTGAGAACATGGGTTGGAGCTTTACAAAAGAAGGCAATAAAAATAAAGAAAGAAAGAAAAACTGTGAAACTGGGGAGAACAAATGCAAAATTTTAAAGTTAAAATATAAAAGAGGATACGTGTAGTTATTCAACTCATTTTTGTGGGGCGTGATTGTGCAACAATAACAGCAAAGGAATCGTATGATCTCGGACTGAACATATGTCCAAACAGTTAGAGGATGCAAATCATATGGAATTAGATGGTGTATTAATCATGCATATGGGTGTATTCATCATCAAGCGTCAAATTAATAATTGTCCTTGGATTTTTGGGTCAGGTCTAGTTTAAGATGGATTATGGGTCTAAGAATTAATGTCACTCTGTGCTCTTATTGACCAGAAATAAACAGGGACTAATGGAAAACTGATAATGAAACAACACTGAAATGAATAAATTCATTTGTCTGCCTCCAAGCACAGTCAGCACCTTAGATGTGGTTAACTTGTTATACATACTGCTTGCATAGGGTACTATGCAAGGATGCCATCCGTATTCACTCTCTTGCATATGCACAATATGCACAATATATATTTCCATCATCTTATCTATACCATTAAAATGATATATTATATAGGTGTTTGTCCTATATACAAAAACACTGGTGGTGAAACACTGAACAGCCTGATCTTACCTCAGCAGCATCTTGCAGGAGCTGCAGATTGTAATCCTCTCAAATGTGTGCATGCGGAACTCATGCATGTTACTATTGCCGTTCTCTGGATGTATATTTGAACTGCACAGAAAAATGTAGAGGAACAGTTGTGCAACTTCAAAATCTATTCAAAGACACGGGTGAATGTTTATATTATAAATAGAATGAACACTGTTTTCTTTGAGCAATATGTACATTTAATATGGAATAGGAATGCTTAATGTGCATTATAAACAATTATAACAGTGTTAGAGTTATGTAGGTGTGTGTTTATGTCACTATTTTCTTATTTCCTTATTAATCGCAACACTGTCTTGCAAAAAGTCTATATATGTGCGTGTCTTTGAGCCTGTTGTCAGATCCTATGACAGCTCACCTACATATTTCTGATAAATGAGGAAACCTGAAAAACGAGAGAAGTGAGGTTCTCTCTTTCCCTCTCTCTCTCTCTCACACACACACGCACACACACTTACATGGCCATGCCAAACTGCTCAAGCCACTTCTTCTTCAGCTCTTTTGTCTTGAAGAAGAACTCAAAGCCACTCTGACCCTGACTGTGTGTAAGGTAAAATCCATAGGACCACTGCGAGAGGGAACAGTTACACGTTTTGTTAACGTTTTAAAATTGCTTTCAGTTTTGTGCTTCTTGTATGCATGGTAATACATTATCTAAATAGCATACGTATATAATACATTTATAAATACATTATATCAATTCCATAGTCATCAATCCCAAAAGCACTGCAATCAGCCTGTGATACAGTTACCTATAATATCCTACTATACTCCCCTATAATTATTGACAACCCTAATAAAGATTAGTAAAAATAATAGTAAAAATAAATATTTTTGACAATTAGATTGATTTCACCTTAATCTTAGTAAATTTGTCCCTCAACCCATTAATCCCTCCCTCATCAAGTAATAATTACTCTTAACAAAACCACATGCCGCAACTATTTGCGCTGCCAAATATAACACTTTGTGCCTCCACCCTATGGCAATAAAACAGCAACTAGACTTACCATATAAGTATTACCATCTTGGAAGGTTGGAGAAAAAGGAATCTCTACAGATTGTCCAGGGCCCTATGTCCTCTTGTACAGACCCCCCTTTAACTCACTTCACAGCTTTTCTATGAGGTTTACATAATCACAAAAGCTTCATAGACCGTACACCATACTTAAAAGTGGACATCAGGTTGTATTCAGTGTCGTTATTATTTTTGTGCCAACCTTGAGTGTTTGCTGCCAATATGGGCAGTTTTCATTTGATGTGATCATATCACAAGTAATTGTAGTGTTTCACAAATTCTAGGCATGTACATTTGTGGTTAAGTAGCAGTAAAGGCTTTTTCTCAGACAAGATGCTACTTGGGGGTACTTCTGTACAGTGATTGTTAAGAATTTCTATATATCCATTCATGCATTTCAGGCATGCAAAACATTCCAAAAAGTTTGGATGGGGCAATTTAGAGTCTGTAATGGAATGGGGCCGTGTCAGTGACCTTGTCAAAGGTCATTTACACTTCTGTGTAGCATTCTAGCAGCATTAATGCAGAAAAGTACATTAAGATTTTAGAGCAAAGTAATCTGCCCTCGTACCGATGCACATCTTGAGATGCAAGGCGACACAAGAAGAATGGGACAAAATAACACCTGAAACACTAAATCACTTTGTATCTTCTGTGCCAAAATGTAATTTTCCCTGAAATTTTGTCATTCCCCAAGGGAAAACTCCCAAAGGGATCAAATAAGGTTTTATCTGATCTCTTCTTGTTTAAGTGTGATGAAAAAGGAATGACGAGATTAAAAAGTCGTAAATGCTTTATGCTAATTAACTAAGGGTATAATTTCTAATAATCCTCTTTATTCCTCTTTTACCAGGGATGGAAAGAATTGTGGAGGGGTCTGTATCTGTTGTATTAGTAGATGATTCTCATATTTTCAGGATAGACCATCTACTTGTATTCCTTGAGGTTCAGTTCCCAGTCTTTCTCCTTTCCATCTATACCAGTTTTTATTTTTAATATATTATCTTAATATTTTTTAATCTTCACATTATGACACCTACCACTGGATTAAATTACATTTAATACCTAATTTGAGGTACTCACACGCACACACTTCAAAGGCAGAGAACTGATACAGTAACCAGATGTGTTATTATAGAATAGGCTTAGATTGTATAGGAATATTATAGGTGTACTGCTTTGGCTGATCATCAAAATGAAATGATTATATAGCATGTGAACATATGTGTTTCCTATTTATAACAACTGTCAGCGATCAGTGATGTCCATGTGTTTTCACAAGCACACTTGATTGAAACATAAGAAACCAATGAAACCTATTCAACTTGCATAGTCCAACTATCTACTCACTTGTTTCCAAGCGAAAATGTTTTTTTTTTTTAAGTGGAAGAAATTCTTTAGCATAATCCATGAGTTTGCACAAACAAATGTATCCAAAAACATTTAGCCTCTTATACTATGGTGTACTTAATATAACTTATTATTAAATTTTACCATGATAAACCAAACGCTTGGCAACGACAGAATAACTGTTTCACAATCACAATCGGCCAGAATCATTGCTAGCCTGGCTTACGTTGGTCTGTATAAGAGTCGATAGCAGATTCCATGAATAGCAAATGTTTTTTTTATCTAGGCTTTTTCCTTCTCTTATTCTTTCTCTCTTTTCTGTGATTGATAGTAATAGTGTTATGCACCAAGTCGTTAAGCTTGTGTGAGGCAGCAAGCAATGGATCTTTGAAAATGACATCATGTTTACTTGGTTAGTACTTAATAGGAGGCACCATCTGTGAAACTGAAAGCTGATATTGCCATACTGTAAATGATTGCCTCTCTGTTTTTTATTCCGCTCTTAATGCTCTTCCTAACTTTTTAAAACTTTATTTCAAGCACATACTTCCTTGTCATTATGCCCTACAATATGGGCTAGCAGTCATTCTCTGTGTCATACTTAAATGTTCATGTTTCTCTCTTATTGTTACTCTTCTGCAATCTTTTAATTTCTCATTACCTAATTTTCTCTTCTATAATATATTGGTTTCTTTATTCCTGTATTTCCATTACATATTCTGTTCTTTACACTTGCCTATTTTTCCTACCACCTCTTTCACTCTTAAATGCTCTTATTATTTCTTTTCAAATACTTCCTGTCCCTTTTCTCTGTCTTTTCATTTAACATATTTCTCTCTCTCTCTCTCGTTCACCTTGCGGTTCTCCTTGTCCGAGGTTGGGTTGTTGGTGATTTTGAAGTTGTGGAGGTCAATAACCTCCTTCATCTCATACACATCTCCTCTCCTCTTACACACTATAACAGCTGCGTCAAACAAGAAGATGTGCCTGCGCCCAGACAGACAAAGTGACATAGAGAGTTAAACAGAAAAGACAGTAGCTCTTTGTGTGTGTGTGTGTGTGTGTGTGTGTGTGGTGTGTGTGTGTGTGTGCGTGTGCGTGTTTGTGTGTGTGCATGTGTGTGTTTGTGTGTGTGTGTGTGTGTGTGCATGTGTGAGTGAGAGAGAGAGAGAGAGAGAGAGAGAGAGACATGAGACAAATAGATCAGCATTTCAGATGTGGTAGTTGTAGCGGTTGGGGGTGTATGTAAGCTCACCTGTCCTGTTTAGCGCGTTTATCCACTGATGTAACCCGAACCTCGCCATCCACTTTGGGTCTCCCATAATTGCTCAGAGACTGATTCTGGAACAAGGACAGCACACAAGTAAGCTATGTCACAGTTTAAACAACAACCCCAATAGTACAACAGCTCATGTAAACTAAGAATTAAACTATAGATCTAAGTAGTTGGACAATGTGGTGTGAATGACAGATTGGTAAATGAATACATGATGTTTATTTAAAAGATTCAAAGGCTCGAGATTTAAAGCTTTATTTGTCAGATGCGCATTCATAACCAGAGGACAATGTGAAATGTGAAACAAAACACTAAATAGACAACAGAACAAACTGACACTATCTATAAGGTAAGACCAGGGCTAGGCACAAGAGCATACAGAATAACAAATCATTATGTGCTGTATGTACTGTGTGTACTGTGCATACAACTGTGTAACTATACTGTATATACACTAAAATAATTGTTTGCACAAACAATGGGCATGTGTGTACAATAGTGGCGTGTGCAGATGAGTTGCAATTGTGTTCAGGTGCTGTGTTTCCAGCAGTTCTGATTACCAGGCGAAAGAAACTACTCCTTAGGCTCTCAGGCCTGACTAAGTGGTTACGGAGGCGTAGATACTGTAAAAGGATGTCAGCTAGCTAAGGACACATTGGAACTTTCTTAGCCACCTGAGATGATGCTCTGTGTTGTCACTGTAGTATGTACTGTTCATGACAAGTCCTCGCAGATGTGTATGCTGAGGTACTTGAAGCTGCTTGCTCTCTTCACCGGAGAGCTGTACACTCTATGCCAAACTCTATCCCTGCCATATGCACATTGCAGCAGGAATTGAGATTTATCAGACCAGCTGACACTTTTCTAACCTTCAGCTGTCTAATTTTGTGAGTCTGCACCCGCTACAGCCTCAGATTCCTGTTCGTAGCTGACAGAAGTGGAACACAGAGTGGTCTTCTGCTGATGTAGCTTATACACCTTAGGGTTCAACATGGTGTGTAGTAAGATAAGCTTTTCTGTTTAGCTATGTTGAAAAGACAGATTAAGCATTACATCAGCTTTCACTACAAACACTTCTGCCCCTCCCCATTTTGTCAAGACCACTGGCCAATAGTCTTGCACATATTTACAGTGTTGATGATACAGTGATCAAATATTGGTTGTAATAATGTTGACATGTGCCTCTGTGTAACTAAATGGACTAAGAGTAAATTTCACAGTCCAAATGAATCAGCTTCCGTCAAGTTCACAGGGCTAACATGAATGATGGGACTCTCTGTACGCAAAGCTCAAACAGGTGAAAGTGTGGTGAACAAACCTACCTAGAGCAAAGAGTACAGACAGAGCACTTGGCCCTCATTAAGCATGTGATTGTTAAATATTTTAAGGAATCATAGTTCTTCCTTCAGAATCAGGTGTCTTATGTGACTATGCTACTTCCTTCAGGTAAAGGAGGAAGGTAAATGTCTGTGTGAGTGTGTGTATGTGCTTATATATTGGCTTTTTATACTGGCTTTTTATAGAAAAAGACAGTAGCTCTGTGTGTGTGTGTGTGTGTGTGTGTGTGTGTGTGTGTGTGTGTGTGTGTGGTTACTCACAAGGTTCTCGATGGATTTTTGATACTGTTTAATCTCCCTCAGTGTCTCATTGTCTCTTTTCACCTCATTGACATACTGTGCCAAATCCTGAAAAACACACATTTCCTTGTGACTCTATACTTCCTTAACTCACTTAAGCACTTTGAAACTCACAATGTCATTGCGAAATGAAAGAAAATGTAACTAAAACGTGTAGGTTTTTGATAAGCTAAAAAAAAAGATAAATAATTGTAACAGTGGGAAGGAAAATAGACATTTTAAAATTTTATACTTTAACTTTTCATCTTCCACCAGTCTTTTCTGTCTGTATGGCTCCTGCTCTGTGTTAATCAGGGTTGCTCGACTCTGCAGCACTCAAGGAGGTTAAGTGCATTAACAGCACACCCTAATCAACGCTAAGTGGCTAATTTAGGCTAATGAAATCATGAGGCCTCTCTCAGCAGCAATGGAATATTCTCACCAACTCATACTTAATGTGATTCCATTACACATCACACATTCGCTGTGATTCAACTCCACTACAAATCACACGCTGGGCTCAGTCATCAAAACCCATCTGAAACTATCAGAGATTTTACACAAGCACAAGCTGTGTCCCACTGTGTACATGGTGCACTTTCAGTCCACAAGCACCACAGCAAGCACCACCCCCTAGTGTCTGCAGCCTAGCTCAGTAGTCACTAGATACAGGCAGAAGAAAAACAGCCTGAATATATACATATTTACATTTAGTTACTCTCTTTAGACTGGGATGCGCAGCTCTGATCAGTGAGCCCTTGGGATCAGTAAGTATCCAGTTGTTCGGATGATTGTGTGGGCGAGGTTTCTGGAATAAACCAGGTTTTAGTCCTCTATGGCCAGGGATTGTGCAACCTTGCTTTAGATTAAGGGCATTGTAAATAGTATTCATCCAATCACTCCTGTTCGATGTTTGTGAGGGGCAGGGTGTATCATGAGATCCCTGTTTCATCTCTCATGGCTTTGTTACCTTCTGGTTCTCCCTTTAGCTATGCTGTTATAGTTAGTTCTGCTATAGTCTCATGCTACGCTTGGCACAGCTGTGTTCTAACTCGATATTCTAAACATCCCAACTACATGTTTAGTTTTCTCTCTGAGCTGGAAGTTACTAGTTCATCACAATATTAGCCGCTGTTATGTCCCGTTTTTTTTTTTTTTTTCAAAAGACATCTTAATTAACAGCAGGAACCCTGACGAGGCAAATACAAAATAAGACCCCTCAAGAAGGGTGTGCTTCACAAGCAGTAAAAACATAAAATAAAAACATTTACATTTGCTGTATTTTGGATTGTGTAATCAATAAATGAATGTGTGACAGAGACTTACCTTCATGGCATCCAGAGCACTGCGCAACTTACTCTTCTCTACAGGATCACTAGTATGTTTCACTAATTCCTGTTTAATGAAAGATGACATTAAAAAGATCATTATTGCACAATTGCTACTTTGCCAAAACAATCAATCAGTGAGTATTAAAGCATATGAAAAACAATATTAAGATGTATATCACTTTACTTTCTAAACTAAGCTAATAAATCACAAATTATTATCATTATATTTTAGTTGTAAATGCAAGAAAACTAAAAAAGGTTTTCTCTCTCTCTGTATCTTCCCTAGTCTCTCTCACACAAATGCACACACACACACACACACACACACACACACACACACACATATATATATACACACACACACATATATATATATATATATATATATAGATAGATAGATAGATAGATACCAAGTTCGAAATACTATCCCAGACAGTGAAAAGAAATAAGAAATACAAATCTTTGTGTGTGTGCTCCTGGAGTAAATGAGGCAACAAAGTAATTCTGAGGGATAAATAGGTGTGTTGTTTGTCTGTATCTGTGTGTGTGTGTGTGTGTTAGTGTGTGTCCTGGCTGACAAATGGCCCCCTTTTACCATGCAGCACAGATTGCCGCTCAACAGCAGCTAGATCCCTCTGAACCTGGGTGTTATTATCACCTACAAGACACACATCTCATTTATTATTTTCTTCCTCTCTTCTTCCATAAAGAATACCAGAGAGACTATTGATAAACTGAATTTATACAAATACATAATAATTATTCTTATTTATTATTAATAACATCATGGTAAATGCACAGTGCTTCCTCATCTTTTAGTTCATTTTTCCGTTGCTGGTCACGGCCAATTTTCCTACCCCGTCCCTCTCCATCCATCTGACACTCACTCCACTGGAGCAGAGAACAGTGTCACACGCTCTATCTTTCTATGTGCAAGATGACATACTCTCTCTCTCTCTCTACCTCTCTCTGTCATTCACCAGCTTCTACACTTGCTTCAAAATTACAGCATATTCCTAACCTTTCTTCATAGCATTAACTATGAATTGGCCTAATGCGAGGATGTTACATTTGGGGCAGCTGCACCTTATACACCATTCTTCTTAATATTAAACTGGTTTGTAGCATTTCATGTGCCTGTAGTTGTGACAGACTGCTCCTACAGACAAAAGAACTACCTTTTAAAAGATAATGCTTAGAATTAAACCTATGATGTGTTACTAATTACAAATATCAACTTAATACACCAGTCTTTACGGTATTATTACAAAAAATTAACAAATAGGTCCATCACTTTTTCTAAACTTCTGTGAAACTCATATAGTGCCCTCAGTCAAATAATATATGCAATTAAAGCCCATATTCCAAACTTGTACTTCCTTGGAAAGTATCTACACAAAAACACAACTAAAAACCACAAAACCACAAGTTCTGTTTTCTGTTTTCTTTCTATCAGTTTTTGTTTGTGCATTCACACAATGTCTGGTCCCTCTATCATTTTCTCTCGCTCTTATCTACTTTCTGTCTTTATTTCATAGAGGGGATTCACACCTTGCACTCTCTCTCAGGCTATCTCTCTCTCTCGCTCTCTCTCTCTCACTCTGTCCTTCCCCTCTCTTTGCATTCGTTTATTTTCAGATCCTGCATGACTCAGTCTCACAGTGCATAAACTATAAACTACATTTGACATGTGATGGACAGCAAGATCTACTATATGAAATATTCATACCAGAATACATTCCTTGTTTTCTCTCTCTCTCTCTCTCTCTTTCTCTCTCTCTCTCGCTCTCTGTCTCTCTCTTTCTCTCTCTCTCTCTCTCTCTCTCTCTCTCTCTCTCTCTCTCTCTCTCTCTCTCTCTCTC
>JAUZST010015064.1:0-63160 GCA_034779995.1 Parotocinclus haroldoi
CACTTTTGAAATATCCCCTCATTTTTATGAGCAGTATATACATATAGATGACTAGTCTTGAGAAGCTTGTGGATGGATGTCACCTTGTGTGTTTTTCATACTTTGGGAACCCCCCTATCCCCTCAGATTTGGCATGTCCAATACCATTCCCACGATGTTCATGACCCTGTTTAAAATCACGATAACCACAGAGCTCAGTCCAATTTAACTTCTTTTTTTGTGCTTCTTGTGAGAGTGACTCCTTGTGGATGGAAGTACCAATTCTGCCCATCAGTGCTGTGACAACGAGTGTTCTGTGGCCTTGCACCATGCTGGACTGACTTCTCCTAGCACTAGTGCTCTCTTAGCTGGGATAGTTTAAAATGCTAAATATGAACAAAGCTTAACGTAGCTTAATGTACTCCAACAATGACCTGGAAACACCAAACCTCTGTTTCTATTAACTATTGATAAATAATCCCAAACCCTAGCTCCCATTGCTTCTGTTCTTAAGAACAAATACAAAACTAAGCAAGAAAATTGAAATCGAAAGCAACAAAGTTCTACCAGAGTTCACGTTCTACAAGTTCAAAACAGAAAGTGTTGTTTCAGAGCATTTTTATCAGTTTCTTGGCTGCCATCTCGCAGTATTGTGGGGAAATCTGATTTGTCACAAAAATGGCTGCTATGTTGACTTGGAACAGCGTTCTTCATATTCTTCTCAGCGCCACTGGACTGATGAATTGCAGATACGAACAGAACTGAGCTCAGAAAAACCTTCCAACCCATGTGGACAAGGTTTTAAGGGTTCTGTCATTTGTCAGGATATAAACAAATCTTTAATTATTGTTAACGTGTCGTTGTAATTATTTAGCTTAACACAGTTGATCCAAACCCAGTCAACATTAAAACATGAAAAAAATGAATGTAAAACTACTTGTACTTCAAATGTACAGTATTAACGGGGGTGAACCATTGTTTTAAACTAATGACAGCAAAGCAATATGGTGGTCTAGCTTATAAGGTACTGGACTATGATTTAAATCCCACTCTGCCAAGCGGCCACTGTTGAGTCCTTATAAGACTGTAGGAGTTACTGTGGATAAGATCCTCAGCTAAATGGCGGAATGCTAAAATTAAGGTAGTGTAGACACAGCATACTAACTGGATATCACGGCTGTCTAATTAAATCATTATCATGCCCGTTTGTTACAATTGTAGACGAAGCATGGCCGTTCGGACTTAGTACTGAATGTCTTTGTTTACCTATGATACTTGGGTTTATGTGCAAACTGCATTGGGCTGTGTTTACTGAAGGCATGTCGTCGAGCAGGTTCAGCCTCTTTCTTTTATTCTGACCCAGAGATGGTGAGAACACAAGCGAACAGGTAGGGAGTAGGCTTAGCAAACCGTGCTCCAGCTGGCATTCCCCTCGCAGTGTCACCACTGGTAATCTGTGTCAATCTCAGGCATCAAAGCTACTGTTAATTACGCATGCTGTGCTGCTACTAGAGCTTCGACTCGATACTCCACTGCAGGACCTTGATCCTAAAATAAGCCTTCTAACAACCTTCAAACTTAGGCTCCTGAAACCTAAGAGTGCTATTACGTGTACTTAATAATCCACGCTGTAGAAAATCAGGTTTAGTCAGTAATCCGATCAACAAGTTTACATGCATTTGAGTAATCAGATAATGAGGAGGCTTTGGGTTTACATGACTCTGGTAATAATCTGATTTGTACTTTGCAACTTAATGATAATTTCAAAGAACGATGTGATATAAACATCAAACTTTCATATGAAATACTTAGATTCTCCACGTAGTGATCGTTTGCAGTCTTGCTGCCTTTTTAGTGGAGCATTTAATTTTGGGGTTGCCTGTAAGCAAAAACCTTCAGGTCAGTGGACAAATAGGTCAAATAAAGTCTTTAGATTGGAAAGACCTGGAAACAGGGTCTGGCAACTTGACATGCTATGAGAAGTCAGATTATTGAAAGTCTAGCTCCCTTGATTTCATTTCTTAATCTGATTTCTAGATCAGAGTATGCTGTATACATGAATGCTTGAATAATGGGATCACTGCAGAAATCTGACATTGACCAGGTTTTTAAGTGAATGTACATGCTCTCAGTTATGGGGTTTCCCTGGATTAGGGTGTGTTCCGAATTCTGTACGTGTATATTTTGGTATTGTTGGCAAGTTTCTTGTATAAATATTATACAAGAATAAATTGCATTATAAATGCTCTTCCCTTGCAACCCATATTTTGTTTTAAGTGTTTATACTTTACTCATATGGGTGGTGAGGCTGAGTTTGAATTATTTTGTAGTCTATGAGGCAAATCTATAAATAAAATTATGACACAAAACCCAGTGGTTGTCTGTCCACCCCCTTTGCTTTCTCTCTCTGGACCCCACAAGCCTTGGAGTTTAGGAGATGCTCTGACCAAGTTGTCTGGCCCTTGTTAAAGTCACTTGGAGCTTTATTTCTGAACACTTCTCTCAAATCCAAAACTATTCACTAAAAAATAACTGACTGTAATCGGTGTACAATACGTAGATCCCAGAAAGTTCCTGGCTTTGATGTCAGAATACAAAACGCGTCCACACCACAACACCTTCTTACTCTGTCTAAACAGGACAGGTTAAATGCTAATGAGCCACTGCTCAGTCTACTTTGGTGTCAGGAGTGTGTGAAATTGTTCCCATTCATCTGTCGCATTACACTACTATAAACATTCATGTTAAATAACTGGTGGGTTTTGGAGATGGCTTAACTTGAGTGTACACATGAGTTTCTGAGCAAGGAATCAACTTGCACTGACTCCTAGTGAACTGATCTTGGATTATGGAGTCAAATCTACCGGATAAGTGCATGAGAATCAAGTATGAACGACGTCTTAAATAAAACCTACGTGCTATGTTCATAAAATCCTGTTACAGCTCGCTTTGGAAGCACAATAACAGAATAGCTCTGGTCCTCAAACCATATCTTTGTCAGATAGCAGATAAGCAGACCGATAAAGCAATATCAATAAACCGCATTGTTATCAATCAAATCTTATCAATTTCCGTTTCTACCCCTTGGCTCTTGAAAATGACTATAAACGAATCGTTCGAGTCCTTGTCCTGTATTTATGACTTGAACGTTACATTTTGTATGCACATTTACTTGACACTTCTTTACTCTTTGCTTTTAGATCTTTTTGTCTGAATTGTCATTTCAGTGCAGAAGCGTGGAGAACAGAATAAAACCAAACGTCTGGTGAAGAAAGTGGTGATGAAAAGCCACTAAACTAATGAATAGCAAATGGTGAAAGACCCAAAAAAATGAACACTTGGTTGTTTTTTTTTTCCCTTAAAACCATCACGTGTGTTGGTGCAAGTTGTCAAAATGTATGAATATAGCACACACGATTATTTTCATGTACACACACTCTCGTTTAGTAATTAATTCTATGTTTTCTTTAACAGCATCTGCATAATCATTTGAGAATCAATTGCTCGTCTCTAAATCAAATGACGTTAATTATATATGTTGGACGCGTGTTTCTGAACTTCTGTTCATTCCAGGCCGAAGTACTTGCCGCTGCTCAGTGTTTGTTGACGTTATAAATGCATGCAAGTTTTAAAGCCATGTAATTATTTCCTGTGGAGTCTTTTCTTTTAGAGTACTTGACCATTAAATGTTACTTCCAGCCGGAGTCGTGCTGTTAAGTTTTAGCTAGATCCACACTATCACACTATCAGATGCAGCCTTCACTGTGATAAATCTGTGTGTGTGTGTGTGTGTGTGTGTGTGTGTGGGGGGGGGTGTTACAGGTGGTTGTGTGTGTGTTACACGTGGTTTTGTGTGTGTGTGTTACAGGTGTGTGTGTTACAGGTGTGTGTGTGTGGGGGGGGTGTTACAGGTGGTTTTGTGTGTTAGTTAGTTACGTGTGTGTGTCTCTCTCTGTGTCTGTATGTGTCTCTGTTGTGGTAGGGTGTGTGTGTGTTACAGGTGTGTGTTACAGGTGTGTGTTACAGGTGTGTGTTACAGGTGTGTGTTACAGGTGTGTGTTACAGGTGTGTGTGTGTGTGGGTGTGTGTGTGTGTGTGTGTGTGTGTGTGTGTGTATGTTACAGGTGGTTGTGTGTGTGTGTGTGTTACAGGTGGTTTTGTGTGTGTGTGTGTGTGTGTGTGTGTGTGTGTTACAGGTGGTAGTGTGCGTGTCTCTCTCCTCTCTCTCTCTCTCTCTCTCTCTCTCTCTGTCTGTCTGTGCGTCTGTCTGTGCGTCTGTCTGTGCGTCTGTCTGTCTGTGCGCACGCACATGCTCAATGAAATTTTGGCAACATTTTAAACCTGGCAAGGTTCCTGTACCTGACTAATGTTTGCTCTTGTACTCAGTTCAGGGTGTGCATTATCAACTTGACACAATATGAAGGCTTTGTAAATGGCTTTTGGAGATGCGGCCTGGATAACGTTAGCTCAATAACACTCATTATTGTTAATCTCCTGGAGTGAAATAGTGTTATAAAGAGTAATGTACAACCCCAAATAAAGTGTGTGGACAGAATGGAACATTTATGCATTTATGTTTTATTACACAGCAATAAAAAATTAAGTGTCTTAACGTTTATTTTGTTGCTTACAGTTTAAAACCAAAATATTTCATGTTTTGTCTGATTCTAGTAATAAACATCCATTCCTGCATTTCAGACCCGTAATAAAAGTTGCAATTGGGGCAATTCAGGGCTGGAGAAAAAAAAAACCTTAATGATGCAGGTTCAAACGGGTGACGTCAACAGGTGATTGCAATCATGATTTGGTACAAAACCAGCATCCTCAAAAGGTTTAGCATTTAAGAAGCAAATGCAAGAAAATGATTTTTTTTAATGATCCTCAAATAGTTTTTTTTGTTTTAACAGTATATAACTATCATGAAAACAATCAGTATTTAATGATATGCCCTCATGAGCAAGTGATTGCTTTGATAAGCACTACAACAAAATTGTACACACATGCCACTTAAAATATTACCGTGCAAAAAGAAGCCGTTAGCCAGTGTTAATCATGTCCAGAAGTGGCATCAAGGGTGGACCATCACACAGTGGAAACATGTAGGATGGTCAGAATAGTTAGTATTCCAGGTCTTCTTTTGGAAGAAATGGACCAGAAGTGGTCCTGATCCAAGACCAAAGGTGTTAAAGGTCATTTACATTTCTGTAACGACAACATTATGCTAAATACGAAATACCTTTTTAGTTCATGTAGTCTTCAGTAAAATAAAAGTGAACGTAAACTTTTATGTGTTTTACATAGTCACAGCTTATTTCTGATTGGGGTTGTAGCTTTCTTGCCTTTTAATATTCCACTGATCAAACCAAAACCTCGTAACGTTTTGGAGAAAGCTAGCAGTATGATCAGATGCCCAGTGCTGAGCGGGCAGCTCGATAAACAATCCCTTATTTTCTGTTGGCTAATTCTCTTTTTAAAAACATTTTTGGAGTCCTAATGATGGTCTAGATGAAATAACTGCTGTGCTGTGCGGACTGGTATTACACCCCTCTGAGAGCACAGTTATACTTCATTTAAAGTTTAAAGACTGGCATCATTATTTGTTCCCATTTTCTGTACACTGTGGAATTTGAATGGAATATAGTAACTTCCAAATTCATACACAGTAACAAAATCGTTGTTTTCTAAGCAGCCAAGGTGAATTTTCAGCGTCGTATTACTTTTTTTTTTTTTTTTTTTTTACTTGGTCAGGGAGTACAACGGTATGTGCATAAAGGGAGGAAATGCATTGTCTGCTGGAAATGTCTGGTATGTCCTCAGCCGTGGGTGTTATTTTAGCCTGACGTCTCCCATCTGCCTGAATAGTTCAGTAACAGGGGCTGCCCACTTCTTAAGCGCCTTTGCTTCCGCTTCCATTTCATTTTCGTTGGAACCACTCAGAAAATTACTTTTCATTCAATGTAACCGGCTACCAGAGGACCTAATTATTTTCAAGCAGGTTCATTAGAAAATGGGAGAAAAATGTTATTACACCATTTAACGCCCTCGTGACGTTCTGTAAAACCTGATGTTGACCTGACAGTGCCATAGTCTTGTCTTTGTCAGGCTGCTGTTATGTAAATACACTGCTCTCAAAAGTTAGGGGATATTTTATTATGGGATATCCCATAACTTGTGAGCAGTATATAAAGGGTACTGTCACAAGAATACTGCATTCAAACGTCATGCTCAACCGTTAAAGTGAGCCGCCTTTGACTGGATGGACGTTAAATGGCACATGCAGTACCTTTTTATATATATATATATATATACTGCTCACGAAAATTAGGGAATACGTCAAAATAAAAATTCCATAATTAAATAAACCCTGATTAGTGTTTGTCAGTGTGATGTAAGGCTGTAGGTTGACCTATAGCTACAATATTGGAGCACGTGGCTTGTTTCTGCCAATACATTTATGGAGAGATGACCTAAGCTGATATTATTCCATTGAATAACGATGACGTTGCTCTTGCAGCACTATAGTGCTGTTCGTATAAACCAGCATGATTTGAATATATATATATTTTTCTGTTTAGCTGTTTATCTCAGGAAAGTCTGCACGCACTGAACACTGGGCTCAAGGTGAAAGGATAACATTTGACGTTACTTGACAAACCATTGGTGTTGTCCTTAGCAGAATAGGGAGTCAGGACCAGGCTTGTCAGGAATGTCCTGATAAACAAATGGTGCACGCACTCCTGCACAGTTCCTTACTGATGAACAGATAAGTCAAAAAGAAACATTGGCTGCGGGCTCGAACTCTGTAAGCGTAGCCCTCTCCTCTCGGCTGTTATGTGGAAGGATCATTATTTAATGCTGTGGTTAAAAGTTGTCCCCAAGAACCGAATCACCTGACTTTCAGCAGTGGCACGACTAAAGAAAATTCCATTCATTCCTCAAAATATCCTCCCCCAACGCAAGGCATGTGTAGGCGGTCTCCCCTTCCCCCTTCTTTTCCCTCTTCTGCTTCTAGGCACAAGGCCACAGGCATGACACAGATTAACTGGTCAAGTCTCTCATACGCCTCATACTCCTCTTAAAGTCTGCTTCATAGGCATATGGGTTTAACACGCAAGCATTTTAGCCACTTTAGTGGACTAACAACTAGTTACTTCTAGTTAGTTTAGCACAGGCACCGTTTGGGAGCCATACAAATTGTAACATCTGCAAATTGTGTTTCTGTTGAAATATTTGCTATGTACTATGATGGTCATCTGTTTTTGATGCTTTATTGCTTGTTCTTTCTATGAGATAAGCTTCTGTTTTCCCTAAGCTTGAGTTATACTCTATTATAACTACATGACTACAGGTGTTTGTACTGGACAGTTCCATTGTCAAAATGGGTATTTGCAGTTATTAGGATGAAACCCTTTCGTAAGGGTGCAGCATACAACTACATACGACACGCTGACCTCATTCCAAAGAAGGGGTTTAGCATGCAAACGGCTCTGTGTATTATTCCAAAAAGGTCCTGCATAGAACAAAATAGAACACATTGCCCGTCACTTTGAATACAGACATGCAAGATTAAATACTCCAAATTTAAGCTCCATCAGTCATGGAGAATTATTTGAATGTCTTAGCCAAAAATCATTTACCTCCAAATCTTTTCAGGGTGGACTTGTGTGATTTGTGAAAAGATTTAAAGATTCAGCTAGTAAATCCAATTAATTGCTTTCTTATTAGGACCTACATTTACCAAAAGCAACCAGGGAACATTTCATGATGGAGTCTGACCATTCACCACTCACCATTCACCATCACCACGGTAAGCCATAGATATGGCTGTGTGAACATCCCACTAGATCAACAGCATCTGAAATACTCAGACCTTTTACTTAAGATTACTTAAGATTGTATTTTGAAAGTAGTTGTGGACACTATGGCAATATTTAGCTCGTATCATAATAAATGTGGTTTATGCAGTAGACTGCATGCTTTTCTGAGCATATAGAGGAAATCAGGGGTCCTTAAAGAACACTGACCACCTGTATATTTCATTATAGACTGTAATTAGTTCCTGTTTAATTGCATGACGAGCAGCACATTTAGAATATAAATCATTTTTAAGTATGAGAATATGTGAATGGTGATTTAAAAAAAAATGTAGCGCCATTGCTGCATTTTGTCTGCGATCAAGTGCATTGTGATAAATACTTACTGTCATATTGTGAAACTGTCCTTAATTATCGTGATGTGTTTTTACACACGATATCGCTCCCCCCTATTAAACAGTACTAACTACCACTGCCATCTTTAATGCATGTGAAGACATCTAAAAGATTAACAACTCATGCACTGTGGATTTTTCTGTTTGTCATTGCCACTTTATGTGTGTTTTAAATATAAGGAATGTATATCAATAGATTAAAGTATTTTTCCCACACTACCAGTGAAATCAGCTTTACAGCCAAGTCCCACGGAATCCCATATTTAAATGACCTATCCCAACCAGATTCTTCCACTTGTTTCTTTACAGTCTAATTAGGGTGCATACTGACACGGTCACCAAACAGCTCCAGAGATTCCTGACATCCTTAATTCACCTGTGTAGAGTTTGTATGTTCTCTCTTTGTACTCCGCATAGACGTGTTGGGTTAACTAGTCGCTCTAAAGTTCCCTTATTGTAAGAGAAACTTGATTGAACCTTGCTCTTATCAGGAGTAACCATTGGTGCTGATGTGAATAAAGACATAAATAAATAAAACACAAACCACTAATCCACAATCAGTTTCCTAGTACTTTGTCTGTGTGGATTTGTTCATGGAATATTCCTATCGGAGAAGCTTTTTTTTTAACCACAGAGACTTTTTGGATTGGTTTAGAAGCATAGACGCTGTCATTTGTTCATGTGCAAGTCCATTCTAGCATGCATACTTCTCTCAGTCATGTTCATACGAGCTACACTTGGTGTTGCATCAAATCCTCAGACTTGTGACCTTCGTTGTAAGATGATCTGCCCTTTTGAGGGTGTTTTTGTACCTTTTTGGTATATTTTGCAATCCCTTTCATAATGTTACGATGTTGACATGAACTTGCGTGGATCTTTGGGTCTCAAGTGAGATTTGGCTGTTGTTTTCACGTGAGCTCACTCCGAAAGAGACATGGGTGTGGTGACGTTATGTTTTTCTTGCCGTAAATTCCTGCCATTTGAAAGAACCATTGGGCACATAAGCATGACTAAGTAATGAAAGTTGCAGAGGCTATGACCTTGACCTAGGCTCTGTTCTCAGTCGAGAAATGTCACTGACCTTTTCATGCCTTTGGTGATTGTTCTTGTTGTTCCCATGCAGTGGGCTAAAGCAGCTGTTTTTCAAGGCTTCCAAAGACTGTCTGTTATTGTGCTGTAGGATAATTGGAAGGTAGTGTAAGGAGACCTGCCAGTTTAACAGAATCCAGGAATAGATATGTTTTTTTTTTTACCACAACTTCCTACATAAAAGGCACTTTTTCTAAAGCAGATGCTGAATCTTATCTCATCTTGAATTAGCTCAGATGTGCAGTCTTGGAGGGACATTTGATTCAGTCCTTCTTTTTTGGTGCTTTACTAGGTATGTTACAGTGGGAAAATCAACGGCCTGCATTAGCCTAATTGTACAGTGCAGGTTTGGCAGGCGTATGGAAGGCATGCAAGTCTCGCATTCAAAGAGTAAAAGTACACGTGGTAATTTAACTTATTGTCTGAGATTTATCTTAAGTATCAATATTTTAGGCTGTGTGGGTTTATTTTTTTTTTTAATTTTTAATTTTTTAATTTTTTTTATTTTTAGTAGGATTTCAGCAGTCTTATAAAATTAGGAAAACTCACACTGAGCGTTTCCTCCAAAAATTGTAAAATAGACTGCATATAATAGTCTGATTATTTAATTATATATATATATATATATATATATATGAAGACTTTATAGTAGCTTCGTGCATAAAATCTGTGGTTGCCTGGGGTTTCGGTACAGGACTGTGGGCCAGTAGGTCCAGGGTTCAAATCCTACTGTGCGATACTGACAGAAATTTATATCTCTGATTTCTGGGCTTTTGTCAGTAAAGATAATCAGACAGTACTTTGTGCACTGAATATCTTGGATCTAAGATCTCATCTCTCAATCGCCTGATTTGGCACTGTCTTTTATAATGTGATTGGTGACATTTGTTATGTCATGCCATCTTTTGCTTTTTTGCAGTAAGGAATTTGTTTGCAGACTGATCCTGCCAAGGTTTGCTTTGTTTGTTTTTGTGCTCTGACCTTGGCTGGTTTAAGCATGTCGTGGAAAGCGAACCGAAAACCAAAAATCACATCCTTCATATTTTCATAGTGGGTAGTTTGCATATAGTGAAATAAATCCTATAGAGTAGAACTAGCTTTAATTGATACCCAGTGTGTTGCTTTGTAATCCATGCTCCAAGTGAGAGTCTCTCAGCTTTCTTATTTGGACGGCAACAACTGCCATGTTATTAGATATAAAATAAAGTCAACAATCACTGTAGTGACTGTGGTAGTACATGGCACTTACCGATAACGAGTACTAATGAGTGTATAACATGACTTTGAAAACCTTTTATTTAAAGATGTCCCTCACTTTTTGACTATATAACAAAATGAAACTTGCATTGTTTAACATTCAGCTGTAGTATACATTCACAGAGGATGAAATATTTTGCTGCTACAGGTAGGAGAAAAGCACTGCTAATGTTGCTTATTCCTTTACCTGCTCAACATTACGTTGGTGTAAATTGGTGCCGGGTGCCATGGATCAGAGTAATTTCATAAGCACATGAGCACAGTATTGGCCCCGATACCGGTATCTGTGCTTCCCTTGTGTGCCTTGTTGGCTGCTTTGTAGAACGGCCAACATTTCTGAATTCTTGCTACAAGTGTCAAGCTGTGTAGTATTAGAATTAGGTGGTGTTATTGATTGCTTTGTAACTTTACCTACAGCCGCCACTTTCCTTTTATTCAGTGGTTAATTGTGAGATTAAGGTTGTGTTCATATTACTGCATTTAGTGCTGGACCAAACCTACTGCAGTACAAGTGATGATAAAATCTTGATCAGGGCCTGTCAGAGATTTTCTGCATCACAATGTTGTGCTGACATCATTGACAGTACGTGTGGGTTTTAATAAACAGGAACAAGAGATTTTCACACCACTTGTTGTTTTTATGATAGTACGGAATTGTATTCATCAAAACGTAGCAAGAATTCGAGTTAAGAAATTCATGACAATTCAGCGTCCACATTATATAGTGCTGCACCTAAGGAACTTCAAAAAAAAACCTTTAAAACATCTATGGATCTAAGGAATAGCTCTGGAAAAATGGAGACGTCAAAGTTCAGTTTACCAGGTTTTTTCTTTTTCTGTGCACCGTGTGTTTAAGTCAAAGTTATTATATAAATTACTGACAACCTCCAATATTTATTTGCAGCAATGACCAGATACTATTTTCGCCGTGACCTTGTGTGCTTCGATTAATAATGCAAATAGTAATTAAAAGAAAACGTGCTTGTTATTTTTAAAATAAAGTTTTACTCGAGATGTAATATAGGAACATTCAGAAATCTATATTTCCATCAGTTGTCATGTCTTTTCCTCAATAAATAGGATTTGGTTTAGGTCATCACCTAATCGGTACCTCGTTAAGTAGAATGAGTTGTCTGTGCCGCATTGAAATTCACTTACTGGAATAGAATTGCTACCATTTATGTAGACATAGTAATTCGAACTAATTCTACCAAAATATGTAGAGGTGTCTATTCTAAATAGTTATTCCCATCCAGTGTTCCAGTAATTTGCATGAGATTAGTAAAGTCTTTTTTTTTTCTTGCTTTCTGTAAGTCTCTCGGATATAAGCTTGAGCTCAGCACAGGGGAACTACTGTGGATTTTTGGGGGTTACTGTCAGTGTTAAATATATGCATTTTGGCCCACAGAAAGGGAAGCAGAAGTTCATGTCTTAAGCAAGGGAACCTATTGGTACTGTTCAGACCAGGGTCTGTGGTTAGAATATGCTGCTTTAATAGGCTCACTAAAGCCAGGAAGTGTTCTGCGTGTAATGTGGTGTGATTGTAACTGGGCGTCACAGTGGACTGGATTACCCAGGCTATTTAGCTGGCGTGCTAATAATTGTAGATACTCTGTCTGTCGGTCACACTCTCGCTCTGTCCATCCAGACTCTGATCGGTGTCAGTATTAAGTGGTATGCTTGATATCGTTATGGTAAAATCAATGGATAAACTCAGCATAGTCATATTCTGTCCTTGACTAAATGTATTCATCTGAAAGTTACTATTTTTTTAGCTTGTTTTTTTCCTTTAATCATACAGTGGTTACAAAATTAAGGTGATATTTCAAAATGAATACGAAGAGGATCTCACAAGAACTGCTGATCCGGTACATGCCGACTTTCAACATTTTTTCGACGTTTTATTTGCTTTTCTGGTGATCTTGTTTAATTAAACAAAATAAAATGTTTTTTTTTTTATTGTTTCGTATTCATTCTGACATAACCCCTCGTGTTTGTGAACAGTGTACCTAAAATCCAACTTGGTGGTTTCCCTGGATTCACTTGAAAGTAAAAAGTCATTTTCAGGAGGTCACTCATTAATTAGAATATAGTAGTTACAGTACGTTGTCATTATGGCCTGTGTGGCTCTATAATGTAAGGAGTCTGCATGCCCTGAGGCTCCACTTCTGTCTTCCTGGATTTTGTCGTCATCCCGGTTCTGATTTTGTACCCTCAGCTTGAATAAGCGGATGTGGGTTAGCTGAGCTTTTAAATGACATTGATGGTGGAAAGGGTCCTCCGGGACTGTGCCAGTGTCCTGTGTCTGAAGAGATCAGGACCTGAAAGACGAGCCTCGCGCTGGCCCGTTTATGCTTGGAGTCCCAAATCATGCCTCAGCTGATTCATGAGGAAAGTTCTCCAGTTTCCAAAAGGAATCTCTGAGAAACGCATCAGGAGCTAAGGATCTCTGACCTGCACGTTGTGGAGATCCTATCAGAACACCGAAGCCGTTTTTGCCCACTAAATCGTACTAAGCTTTTTGGTAGCAGTGTTGCGTGGGTCACTAGGGAGGTGCTTGTAAATGGCTGGTTTGGTGGGGGCTGGGTGCACATGGCAGCTGCCGCAGGATAATAGATTAACCCTAGGCAGAGCCTTGATGCTTTTACCTCCTGCTACCAGTCGAGCAATCCCTCCACCCTCCTCCACCAGCCTAAGCACTTATACCAGCCTCCACTCCTCCTCCCACCAACATCCCTATCAATGTTTAATAAGGCATTTTACCAAGTCCCTCCAAGGCATTTTAATAAGGCTTGCTTTAATACCTTTCTTTTGTATGACTTTATCTGCTGTTTAATATTAGACGTTTCTTTTGCCAACTCTTGCATTGAAGACTTTAATTCTTTTTCAATTCTTGTAATTGTTTTCAACTATGAGGACATTATAGGAAATGGCTTGGCCAGACAGTTTTTTTTTTTCTCCTCTTCAGGTGATCGTGCTCTTCCACTGTCATTTCATCACTAAGGGATGGCTTCGACGAACACGTTTTATTAGATGACATCATCTGGTTATTATATAGTTGTCCTCTGTAACATAATGGTTGTTTTAGCAGTAGTGAGATTTTATAGCCTCACCCCAGGGAGTGTTCGGAATTATTGTGTAACTGCAAAAACCTTTACAGACACCTGCCATGGGTGTGCCGCTCTTCCAACATTACTCAGGTGTGCTGTTGCTTGGAGTTAAGCTACCCCACCACAGGGTAGGGAGTCGCCGTCTGTGGGCTACTCCCACAGCTTTATTTCACTTTTCCATACCCAGGCTATGGCAGAAGTAGGGAACATTAACGCACGCAACGAGGCTGACACTGAGCTCACTCTGTTTGCTGGGGAAGTCAAAATAAACAACTCCAGGACACATAATTGGCATTGTTATTGGCGAGCGTGAGATCTCTTCCTCTTCCTCTCATTGGCCTTGGTATTTGCCCAAAGGTTGGGCTCCCATGTACTGTTGTGCAGAGACTTCGAGCGGGGGTGGAGCTAGTGTTTGTTGCCAGGACACGCTCTCGTTTTTATCTGTCACAAAAAAAACTGTAGAGTGATGGCTCCACCTCAAACTTCAGTCTATATGCATGATTTATACTTACACCGATGTATGTGCATACATGGGAATAGGCGTCGTTTGCATTTTCAGTTCTGATTCTGCTTTTCGATTCCAAGTTTCAATTTAAAAATGGTAACAAATATCGCAGGTGGCACGGTGGCGCAGGGGTTAGCGCTTCCGCCGCACAACCCCGAGATCCCTGGTTCCCCGTGCCCATGTGGGTATTCTCCGGGTACTCCTGTTTCTGTCCGAAGGCAGTGTAACCATTTTTATCGTAAGCCTTTTACTTGTAATAGTTTTATATGTGGATGCGGGCTTTAGCGTAGAAAGGATTACTTTCAATGTGGGTCAAAGGTCAGTCGTTTCAGCAGTAGAGGGTACTTATCACCAGCCGTAAGTGAGAGATGTTTTCTTAGATCATTGTTTTTATTACATTAAGCCACGTTATCTTATTAAGCGTTTTAGTTTCCCCCAGTTAACACGACATTCAGGCTAGTAGAGTAAAGCCGCGTGAACACAACACAAACTGTATAACGCTGGAACCTTAGGCGTTTTGCCAGGTTGGAGGTTCTTCCTACACATATTGCATTTTACGTTTTCTTTCAAGGTGGAGCCAAACTTTGGAGCGCATTTATGAGTTCGTCTCCCTCTAATGCTGTAGTGGAGCATATTTAAAAACAGAACTTTGTGATAACATTCGTGATGCACGGGTCCTGGCAGATAGACGCCTCCTTAATTCGGCAGTATTTTTGTACTAATCGTGGTCATAAAATGAAAAGGTAGTTCAACACCTGAGACCCTGCATATGCACGTTTGGTAAAAGAAAAGGACCAAATTGAAGATTTGTAAATATGAAGCTTTTTATGGTCCTGACAACAAATCATTAGACAGGAAATGAGCCGAAAGTTAATGATAAGATAATGCACTCCTGAGACCTGTGACACTATTTGCTTGTTTTTAACAAAGAGGCAGAGAGCTGCAGTCAGAAACCAAAAAGATGCTCTTGGCCAGGCTTATTGTAGCTATTCTGAAATATGCAATACCCTAAAGGAAGAGCAAATCCCTGTTTCACTGTTAGGGAATATTAAGTGAATTTGATCACTGTTAAGAGAATCCCTAGTAAGAGAATAGCTTAACACTTTGACACGACAAGCGATGCTGCCAGATAAAAAGGAGCTGCACACCTACTGAAACTGAGTACTCAAAAGAAAAAAAAACGACTTCAAAACCTACCAGCGCAATCCCTGACACAAAATGATGACTCTTTGAGGAGAACAATAACCAGAAGGCTGTCGAATGCAGAATTTGTGTTTAGAAGCGTTCAAATGCCGCTGCCATCTAAGAAGAACATCAAGGACAGAGTGAAGATTGTAGCAGAACATGGAAAGTTTCATTCAGGTTGGTCCTACAGAATGGTTCAACATTTTTCAGCTCCTCTTCATGGGTTTGAAGCAATTAGGATTGCATGGAATCAAATTTATTGCGCTTTTTTTTAATATTAAAAAAAACGCCAATACATTTACTTTCAAACCTTGATGTTAAAGGTGTCAGAAAAGAGCGCGAGGCTATTCCATACTGTTACTTTATCTGTTCGTTTAATTCCTGCTAAGTAATGAGTCATTTAGTACCTTAATATTTTGTAATTTTTGGTACGATGTGTCTTTTTTTTTGCAACGAATTAAGTGTATGTCTAATTTCATTTGAATCGATTACATAAAATGAACTTAAAAGTAAGTAAGCAGGAAACAAATGAAATCATGTAAAATGTCAAATGAAATATTTCATATTTACACCATTTAGCAGATGCCCTTTTCCAAAGCGACTTACAAGTCATACAGTCTTACAGTTCAAGCAGTTGTGGGTTAAGGGTCTTGCTCATTGTAGCTTGGCAGAGGTGGGATTTGACCTTCTGGTCCATAGTCCAATACCTTAACCACCAGTCTACTGCAGTGACATGATAATGGCATTAATGACAAACCTTTATTGGTAACTGGCCTGGTTAATGCTTCCTAACCGCATAGTGAAATGAGATTCTGATGTCATTATGCATTTACATCACATATCTTGAAGGCTTCTTTTGCCTGTTTATATGTTCTGATGTTTTAATGGCAGTATAGATGTTTTCTTATGATCATTCTAGAGCTGCTTTACATTGCAAAAAGAAGTTCTATCTGGAGTGTGCTGGTTAAAATGACCTGCTTGGGATATAAAGAAATAAAGTCTAATCCAAGGTCTGTGTTCTGAAAGGTTCACTGCACATTTGATGTCTTCTTCTGTGGCACATATTTTAGACTCAGTAGTTCAAATCAATAAATTAAAGATGTGTTGCTGGGGAGAAGTAGCATATAGAGCAGTGCTCTAAGCACCGTAGCTGAAACACCTTCTACTGGCTGTCATGTGCAGGTATTAAAGTCTGTTTTAATAAGTCCCTTATAGCCAAATTGCCCAACGATGGATTGGCCACCCCATCTAGGGTTGTTCCTGCCCTTGTTCCCAGAGTTGCTGGGTGGGCACCGACTGGCCCATGACCCTGTGTGGATTAAGTGGAGGATAATGGATGAATAACTGACACTGCAGGAACAAATGTTTACAAAATCTGAAGTGGGAAGATTCGGCAACAAACCTGTTCAATCACCTCAAAGGAAATCATCCCAAAAATGCAAAATCTCCACAGCTGGAAATGGCACTTGTTTAAAGTCTTAAACAGTAGCTTTTGTTTGATTACGTTACATTTTATCTATAGCAGTAATAGTTATGTATAGTAGTAATAGCCCTACTTACCAGTTTACCATTTTTCATACACCACAAATCACACCTGTGCCAGTATTTCATGTTAAGGAATGACCTTGTGTATTATTGTGATTGTACCATAGCTCTGTTATCGCCATTTGTTGTTAGATTTTAAGAATTAAGATTAAGAGGACAGGAAAAAAAATGATTTATCATCGTTTTGCGAGATAAAATAGATCCACTGTACCGTTACTGCTACATCATCGTCAGACTATTGGCTCACACAGACAATACACACACATCATATTGCTACATTTTAGGTTATTTAAAATGCATTCAGGAAATAAAATGGGTCAGGTTTATACAGCAGGCTAAGATAAGTAAGATGCAGTATTCTAATAAAGCAAATCGGAGTGAATTTCCGGTGTTATAATGAACGTGGGATCTACTATACCCATGTGCTTAATTAGTGATTAGCAATTTGTTCATTGAAGCTGTTAATATTATCAGTCAGAAACGTGAAGGGAGAATTATATGTTTGAGCTCTAGCAGTTTCGCAGGTTTAAGAGCTTAATAGATGGCAGAAAGGAGTTTAATAAAGAACACCAGCATGCAACATTTGCTCTATATTCCAACTTGAAATCAAAACAATATTATACAATGTAATTTTACTGCTTAAACTATCGTCATTTCTTTTTTTTCTTGCACAGTTGTTGCTAGGTTACTTGTGTATGCCGCGAAGTAAGGCTGATACTTGATCTACCACGGCTAGAGCTCCTCAGCCAATCAGATTGAGGGGTTGGACCTAACTGGTATAATAGTTATGTATTTAATTAAAAAAAAATAATCATATGAATTTATACATGGACAACTGGACAATAATGGTGATGTTTACATGTTGAAGCGGTTTACATTTTTTGAATGCATTTTATTGAAGTATTGTTTTACTAGGCTAAGCGATCTTTATTGTTATTCCTATGTGCAGTTTTTGGCTTTTTGTGAGAGTTCCAGTCGTAGCTTCGGCTATAAACATTGTTTCAGTGCAGTTGTGGTGAGTGCTCTTTGTCTGGGGTTCTGACCCAGTGGTGAAGGAAAAATGGTGTGGCTTGTGTAAAAGACTGTTTCCTCATCCCACTGCCCTGCTGTGCATAAAAGTCCTTCTTGCTTCCTGCTTTGTTAATCTCCACTTCGCTATATGGTTCAGGCTGAGCGTTCTCCATGCTGTGGTCATTTACTTAAGTCTATCCTCTGTAATGACTGCCTACAGGCTCAGGCAAATGTTTCAAGACTTGGATATTGGAAACTGTTCCGAATTGGCACATAAGTTGGATAAAACAAAGTACCTATGAGCCTGGACCTGTATGTTTTAAAAACATTGATTTAAAAAAAAAAATCTGAAGCCTTATGATAAAGTACAAGGAGTGCTCAAACTCCACTTGCCCCTTCCCCCCCACCCCCACCCCAAACCTGCCATGGGTTCCAACATGACCTAGTGGATAATGTACTGGACTATGGACCAGAAGCTCCAGGGTTTAAATCCCACCTGTGCCCCAGTTGGGTCCCTGAGCAAGGCCCCTAACCCACAAGTACTTGGACTGTAAGACTGTATTAAATGTATGTTGTTCTGGATAAGGGCGTCTGCTTAAAGATGTTAATTTATGGACCTAAGTTGGTGTTCGTGCATTAGCCAGCCTTTCCGACGGCATACGGATTCAGTGTTTTAAAGATCAAAAGGTAATTTGTGACAGAAATTTGAAGTAATTAATAAAATGTCGATAATACCTCAGCCATAGATACGTTTTAACAACAATTTTAACCAAAAATTCTCTAAATCTTAACATTTGGCATATGTTTCACTTACAGTGGATCGAAAGTTAGAATCCATAAGCAAATTCAGGATCAGAACTGGAATCAGTAAAGTTCAAACAGTAAGTCTTTCTTCTTCTCACAGAGGCAGGTTGGTAGCGAATGGATAGTCTTTAGCAATTCAAGTTTTTCTTTCCAGAAAGTGGCAGCCAGGGTAAATGTTAGGCATGCGTTGAGCCTGACATTTAGGAAAAGGCCACGACAAGAAATTTGCATAGGATTAATTTAGCCTAAAACCAACATTTAAGGCTCTTGATTTATCCAGGTAATTAAGTGGGACTAATTATTTGCTAACATGGCTCGACTTAATTACCTTCAGTTATTTGACTTTAGCCATAGAAGACCTGTTCAGTGTTCAGCGAATGCAGTGACTCACTAGTTTTGCAACTGGGAGTCATCTATAAGCAACGTGTAACACAGTATTTTTTTATTTTTTTAGATGTCCTTGACATGGGTGTAACTTTGTTTTGAACAGACGATGGAGTCACAGGAGAGGGCGGGATGATAAAACTTGCCCAAGCAATATTATGATGACCTTACTTTGTCCCGTTTTATTCTGATTTTCCTTTTTTTTGTTAGCTCATCACTAATCAAACCTCTAGAAGAAAATAGTCCGGCTTTTTGTACACTTCTGTTTTATCCTAGCGAAGATGCATTTTATTGTATTTATTAAGACGTTCTTAAACTCTGGCAACATTTTACAAAGTTGATCTGTTTCTCCTGTAAAGTTTTGTACAAGCTAAACAGTGGGAGAGACAAAGAAATTCAGAAAGTGGTGAGGGCAGGAGGGGTTGATCTGTTTCGTTTCATTCATTCAGGGACTTTTTTTCCCCCTGTTGGCTTGCCACGGCACGAGTGTGTAGGCCAATTTGAACTAGAGGCCAAGCACTCTGTTCCATTAGGTCTTTGCCGAGCCGTGGACTTGTGTGAATGACACAGACTCAGCATGACTTCACTGTCATCTGTCAGACTCCGACACTTCATGTCACATGTCTAGTTTAGTGAAATTGCTCTGACAAGGCTTGTGCAAATAACAGAATCACCACGTTATTCCTGCTCAGCGCATTCTCAGATCACATCAGTGAAATTAATAGGCAGTATTAAATATATCCGACCTTTAGCCCACCAGGTTGCATCCAGAAAAGTATGGAACACTTAAGTTGTACAATCATCAGGTCAGCAGATGTTCGACAGAGTCAACTATAAATGATTTGTACGTAGTTTCAACCTGGATTCCTGTTTTTTTTTTTTTTTAAGTCTGAGCTATATTAAAAATAAAAAAATCTTGAGATTATGGATATATTTTATTCTAAATTTAGATGTTGTATTCAAGAAGACAAAATACCTTTTTATTATTCTTTTTTTGATACTACGCCCAACCATATTCAACCTGCCTTGTGTCGACAGTCCTGGCTAGTGGAGGTGCTGTATTGGTGTGGGGAATGGTATTGCTAGACTTTGGGTGCCTTAATACCAATCAGTAATCTCTTGAATGCCACAGTGTATTGTAAGTATTGTGTATCCCTTCCTGACCACTAATGGCTACTTTCAGCACGATGATGCATCATGTCTCAAAGCAAACATCAGCTCAGACTGGTTTCCCTATCATGAGTGCATTTACATGTACTTAGGCATCCGGTAACTGCCGAAATCAAATGTTGACAGTAATCCGATCGAATATATGCGCTGGAGGAATCAGAAAACTTCGGATCTACATCATGCTGTAGTCAGATTTCAACTTTGCAACCAGCCAATAATCTCACAAACGTGATATAATCTTCAAACTTTCATATTAAACACTTTATTTTTTTCATCTTCTCAAGTAGATGCTGTGTCAGGACCGTCGCAAAGTGTCCGTTAAACGTTTTACTTTGATTATCTCTGTGATACATGTTGTAATTCCTGGCTTGCTAGATACCCATGAGAAACAATGGAAAAAGAACCAAAATAAAGCCAAGTCTTTAAGAATAAGCAGACCTGTCACCCGCCACCGTCTTGAGGGCAAATGCAGACTGAAAAAAGCGGTTAGAATCAGATAACTGGTATATATGCTTTGAGAAGTCTGATTACTGGAATAAAAAACAGCTCTCTCTCAGGTTTTCTAATCTATATTTTAGATGCGTGTTTACATAACCAGTTGAATAATCATAAAAATGCAGAGATCCGACATTGCATGTAAACGCACTCAGTGAATTCTGTCTCCCTCGGTGACCTTCAGTGTCGTGGTACTGAATCCCATGGAACAGATTTGGGATGTGGCAGAATGGGTGATGCAATCATGTGAACCCTGAATTTTATAGTTATGTTTCGAACAACACAATAACTTGTGGAATACATGCAACAAATAATTTAGGCTGATTTGATAGCAGTGCGGCGACATTCCAAATGCTAGTGTATTGTTCCTAAAAGTGTTCGGTGATACTGTTTCAGTAATAAACGGCGCATTCATAACGATATTAATAAGTGCGGGCAGCACGGTGGCTCGATGGGTAGCACCGCTGCCTCACAGCAAGAAGGTCCCGGGTTCAATTCCAGGGTGGAGCAGCCTGGGTCCTTTCTGTGTGGAGTCCTGTGCACGTCCTCCCCGTGTCTGTGTGGGTTTTCTCCTGGGTGCTCTGGATTTCTCCCACAGTTTAAAGTCATGTTTGTTAGGTCAATTGGTGTCTCTAAAGTGGCCCTTAGTGCTTGACTGTGTGCATGACTGTGTGCGTGCCCTACGATGGATTGGAGTTCCATCTAGGGTTGTTCCTGCCCTTGTGCTCAGAGTTGCCGGGGGTGGGTACCGGTTTGCTCGTGACTCGTGTGGATTAAGCGGCAGATAATGAACAAATGAATGAATAAGTGCCAATCTTCCAACTTGTCTAATTTGAAGTGGGACAGATCCTTAAATGTACATCGTGCAGTGGTTGTCAAAGGGTACATGTAGCAGAACTTTAGGATTTGTGTTTGACCATTGCGTTACCTTATGTTGCCCTTGATGGCTTTTTCTAGGCTTTCTGCCTAGTGGGTGGTCATGGTTTATTGAGCACCATTTGCATTTGTGCGTTTAGTCTTAAATCCTCACCACCTTGCATCCTGGATGGCCAGAGAGTACACCATGGAGCAGAAGTCACCATATAAGGAAGCGTTGGTATGAATACACTCGGCTGAATAATATTCCTGTCTATCTGCCTGCTGATGAAAAAGCAAACTGGCACTCAAAAAGAACAGCTGAGATGAACATAAGACATTTGGCGACATTTGGCAACTTTGAAACTGGTACATCCTCTGTTTATGTATTTTTTTTTGTTTATTTGAATGTGGTGCAGTTGTCTGGTGGTTGTGTGTGGTTGCCAGGCACTTTGTATACATTTCAGTAGAATGGTGTGCTCTTATGCAGTAAGTCATGATCATGAAGTGCAGTTAACTGTATAGAATGTGTAGCTGTTGGGTATTAAACAAGCCACGGGTGTGTGATATGGTACTGAACAGAACGAGTTTAAAAAGCCAAGTCTAAGGCTATAAAATTATAGGAAAATAAGCCTCTTCTCCCCTGATCCTCTGCCTGCACTCGTAGGTCTTCTAGTATTGAACACTTAGATGATTGAGGGACTGCGTCTTTGCAACACAACAGAGCTAAGAGCTGCATCGTACATGCCACATGCTTTCATTCGGGTTTGTTGCCGTCATGTAAAATATCTACGCGTGTCATTAATAAGACTTGGCTAAGCAAATCAATGTGCCACATGCAGCTTTGCAGTGGATATAGGGGAATATAGGGGAAACGTTGAAATATCTTGGCTATTTAGGGAATACCCAGTATCCGAGAGTATCCCTTAAATATAACATTGCTAATTATGGAACATGAGATGGTGCTTGAACAATGTCCAAATCATCTAACATACAGTTTCACAGGAAGTACTTTGGACATTACGTATTGCATAACTGCATTGATGAAAATGCTGGGACTTGTTTATATTGGATTTTGGCAACGCAGTGTTGTAAAAATATTTGTGACTTGATGTGTAGTAGGGTCAGCTTTTCATAGCGATGACTTGAACCTAGGGGTGCGCAATAATACCGTGATCATTTTTCAAACGATATAAAACCCCCATATCGTGATATTCAGACATGTTTATGTAACGCTTTAATGCATTTACACAGAGTACGGCGTACGTCAATTCCGTGACTTCGAGGCAGAGCAAGAGATATGGGTGAAAGTGTTTCTGCGCTGGAGGGGTTTGTCCCAAAAAGGGGAGCGACTTCGGTAGCGTGGAGGTCATTTTGGTACAAAATATTACAGCAAACTACAGTAATATGTAAGCTATGAAAAAGGTCTGTAACATCAAAAGGGAGAAACACAAACAGAAGCACACAACTGAGTACGAGAAAAGTCAAAAATGCGGTGAGGTATTTTATAAAACAAATATATTGTTATTACAAACGTACCCTAAAATTTTAGGACCGCATCACCCACCCCTACTTGAAACCTTGATTGAAATGTCTGTTAAAAGCCCTTATAGTTGTCTGGATTTTGATATTTGAGTTTTATTGTTTTCCAGGTTTCACTCTGTGTCTCTTAATAGTGATTTCATATTATCAGCCCATAATCTCACTCAAGATATAACATAACCCTCAAACTTTAATACTAAATAATAGAATTCTTTATTTTCACGAGTGTGTACTGTTACTAACAGTTTTCACTAAGTGTTTAATAACCACTGTGTTGTTTTTAATTCTGTGGGGTTTTTGTGGGGTTGCCAGTTCACACGAGAGAAAAAAAAAAACCCTCACAGGTCGAACTATTAATTGCATATAAACACACACTGTTTCCAAGCAGTAAAATGTTTTTCTTACTATGATACGATGTTAGTTCAGATTATGTGCACAATTAAGTCAGCCACAGTTTGAAAACATAATATTACTAACCCTGAATTGGAACTGAATCACAAATCCAGGAGACAAAACTGAAATGACTTCAGGAGCAGCGTTTGGTTTACTAATGGGAATGCTGATGGGAGGGTTACGCTGCCATTTGAACTGTTACTGTCAGCCATTGTGTACAGCTTCACCAGTGCTGTAGATTATTGACTAATGCATTCCACTAAATGATCAGTTCCTGCTGTGGTTCCCCACGTGACAAGCAGATGATGCTCTTTTGATGTGGTGCCAAATGCCCCATCCCCTGCCTAAAGGGTCATGGTTGTGGGGCAGAGTGAGCCAGTGTTAGTGGCTTTAGGAGTGATAAACGGCTTTTGTGCACGAGAAGGCGCACATGTCCTCATATGGCCAACACTTCAGGCCGACATCGCCATGTCTTGGTCAGCTGCCAGGTCTCCTGTAATGCCTCTCTATGCACACGAGAGGCCTGTAGGCACATGGGGATGCAGTCGGATTGTTTTTGCTCACATGACACATTTTGTACACACGCTGGTGAAACATGTCATTGTAATCCCAACACTGCGAATAAAATTAAACGAATAACTTATTTTTGACTTGCTAAAATCTCAAACGTTAGCTATGCATGTTCTCTCAGGCTGATGCTGTATTCATGCAGGCCATAAAACCCGAGCCAGTGAGTTCATTTCTCAGATTCCTGTTTGCATTTTGAAGAACTCGAGGCACATGAGGAGGGTTATGTTTCCTGATTCCAGCTGTCTTTTTCTCTCTGCAGTGAAACCGTTTACCACCACAGTGAAGGACATGCGTCTCCACCGGGACGACTTTGAGATGCTGAAAGTGATAGGAAGGGGTGCCTTCGGAGAGGTAAGATGCAGAAAAATGGGAGCTGTCAGAATACTGCAGTTTATCTTGCAGATTTGAGCTTTGCTTTCTTGACCCAGAAGACCTTTTCCTCTATAATATCTGTGCTTTTTCCACGTTTCCAACAAAAACCCAGGTGTTATCAGTCAAACCGAAAGAGGTATAACAGGCCCTCAAAGCCCTTATCTTGAAGCCTCAAGCTCGTTCCTTCCTCTCCACCTCTTTTTGCCTTGTTGCTTTTTCATTCTCATCGTCCTGCCAATTCCCCAGGGGTGCAACCTGGCCTTACTCTGCTGTTTTTGGGCCGGGATGGATGTGGGCGTTTGAGATGGCTCGTTTTTTTTTTTTGTTTTTTTATTTATTTTTTTTAAACTGAGGAATGTCCTGAATTTACTACAAACCCTGGCTTGGCCTGTCCTTACACGTAACCTGATGGATGGATTTACTCTGTCTTCTGTATTACTCTTTGTGAAACTTTTCAGATTGCCAGCAGAACACTGGGATGAAAATGTTTTTGCTTCTTTAGCTCTATACTCTGTCCATTTAAACGGTCCTTAAGGAAATCTTTCCCCTATTGATTTGAGTCTAAAGCTCTATGCATGTTTTTGTAAATATGTTCACCGTTACCCACGGTAATGCCCGATGAGAACCAGACCATCAAAATGTCTCCGTCTTAATTGCGTTGTGTTATTGTCCCGAAACTGAACTCTTGTGAGTTCTTGTAAGGCTGATGCCAATTCAGAATGGTATGAATTATCCAAAGTTATGTAGCTACCAGTTAGATGAACCGTTCTATTGCTGGGCATTTGACCACAGTTCACCCTATTTGGGATTGATTTGTCTTCAGGCATGCAGCTACTTCAACGCTGTCTATAAAATAAGGGGGATGATGAAGCCTGTGGGAATGGACATGTGATTCTGTACTGTGTATACAGTAAACAATGGGGGGCTTGTTAATTAGATTTTTAGCAGTCTTTGGTGATTGCTTTGAAGTTATTGAAAATGTCTTGTGTGCAATATGTAGTGTCTACATTAAAACACACTAAGAGTTCAAATTCACTGCATCATATAGACCGTGAAATCACAAATCAAGCTGGCGTTCTTTCTAAAACCACACAGCTGAAGTAAAAAAATGAGTGAACAAACAGAACAAAATACAGACACCACCAGCCTCCCAGACTGTCGTTAAATTTTGGACGACACTGTGGCTCTGTGGGTAGTACCGCCACCTCACAGCAAGAAGGTCCTGGTTTCAGGCTCCTTTCTGAGTGGAGTCTGAGTGTCGTCCCCGTCTGCTTGTTTTTGATACGGGTAGGACATGCGTGTTAGGTTAATGGTTTACGCTAAATTGCCTTTGAATAGGAGTGTATAGATAGGGGTAGTCTTGAGATAGGCTTGTATATTAATGTGACCTCGCTGAGATGGCCACCGATGCTGATAGCCATGTTAATTAATCCAAATAAGCAAACAATTGATATGTTTTCTTGACACACAATTAAAAAAATACTATTGGTTACTTCTCTAATGTCCCACATAGCCAACACTACTGGATCTTATTAGACTTTATAACGCTCCAACCTGCTCCCTTGCATTGTTATAGGTTTCTCTAACTTGTCTTTAATTTCTTTAATCACAGCCTGTGCTATTTAAACTAAGTTCAGAGTTTGTTTGTGTTTTGTGTTCAAGCCGTTGTTTCCTAAGCTTAGTATGTTCACCATCTTAGTTTGTTTGTTCACCTGTGTTCTTTATTTGGCAGTCTGTTTCAGTTGGGTGGTGTTTCCCTTGGGTGGTGCACATGCAGACTTGAGCTTGTACACTGCCTGCAACCTAAAATAGGAATTTTCATAAATGAGTTCTGACCCCAAACCCCCAAAAGGAGTTATGTAAATGGCTTTACGACCCACCTCTGGGCAGATGGTGGACTTATCCATGGCACTGCAATAATTGTTTTCAGAAACGTAGATTTGCAATTTTGTTAGTTTGTGGTAGTATGGTAGGCTGGCCAGATGGAAGCCCCCCTGACCCCCCCAAAAAAAAAAACAAACCCAAAAACAAACAGCCCACTCAGATTTTTCCAAAAGGCATCTGAAGGACACTCGGATAATGAGAAACAAAGTTCTCTGGTCTGATGAAAAACAGCTTGAAACAATCTCTACAGTGAAGCATGGTGGTGGCAGCATCATGCTGTGGGGCTGTTATTGTCATCAGGAACTCTTGAGACACGTCAGGGCCGATGGAAATATGAATGCAGCAATTGAGGCAAACTTGCTCCCGAGTGCTCTGGATCTCAGACTACAGCCAAGGTTCATTTACTTTCCAACAGGACAACGACCCTAAGTACACAACCAATATAACAAAGGAGTGTGTTTAAGTGGGCCAGCCAGAGCCCAGAATTGAATAAAGGGGTCTTTGGAGAGATCTGAAAATGGTTGTGCTCTGATGCTCCCCCTTAAACCTGATGGCGCTTGAGAGATTCTTCAAAGAGGAAGGGGGGGATGGGTGGTGGGGGGGACAGACTGGCCAAAAATAGGTGTGTCAACATGTGTAGCATCATACTCACAGTACTGAGCAGCAGCTGTGAATAAATGTGCCAAAAATACAAAGAAATATTTTTCATTATTATTATTATTAAAGGGTGTTGTGCGAAATGTTGAGGGGAAATATAAATGTAATCCATTTTGGCATAATCCTGTTGCAAATAACAACGTGGAAAAAGGGAAGGGCTGTGAATACTTTCTGGAAGCACTGTATATACATTTAGAAAATATAAATTGTCTGATTAGGATTCAAATAATAATGACTTCCTGGGTTCTTCCAAACTGAAATGGTAAATCTCATTGATCTCATTGATACCCGTTAAAAATGTTCACGGAATTGTTTTTCGTTTATACGTACCTTATGTAACAAGAGTGAACGTTACACTCCTTATTTGTTTGCATTGAGAAATGCTTGAAATAATGGATGAAATAATGTCCATATAAGGGAAATGTTGTTTAACGTTGTAGTGCTTGTGCACGAGAAGGTCTGATCATTTGCAGACACGCAAATTATTTTGTACTGCTGATTGTACTCGAAGGCAATGCAAAGGAAGGACTTGTAGGTTCAGAACAATTCAGCCCTAGATTTCCCACCTTACAATGCCAGAACTAGTGCCAGTATTGGCAGAGGAAGAATAGCAGGATGGTGCAGCTTTCAGGAAAGGCTCAGGAAATGAACACCGTCTCAACGGAGAGACGAATTCTAAAATAGCGTTTCCCTTTACAGATAATATTCTGTGAAACGCACTACCCAAGCACCCCCCCCACCCCCCCCAAACCGCCCCCAAGAAAATACCTAGTCACTGGATTACTCATCCTTGTGGTGTTTTAATGGTTTAGGATGTGGCTTATTTCATTTTAAGTATCAAGAAAGCCTTTTCTTTTGACCCTTTTCTGGCTCGTTTAAGTAGAACTTCGAGTCACAGGTCTACTTGTGTTTTTATGACTCGCTGCATGGGTGAATCCCACAGAATAGAAGCGTGGTCAAATATTTACTCTCTTTGGTATCAGTTCAAATAAACCATCCTAAGATTTATTACAGTGAGTAGACTGGAGACTCGGTGTTGTGGAAAGCTGCCACCCTCTCAGATGACGCAATCATTCATTTGAATAGTAACACTATTTTGTTATGCTATGCTATGACCCAAAGCTGTTCTGCTAAAAAAAGTTATAACGAGTAAGTACACAAGGAATATGACGTTATTAAATACATTTACTTAAATATTGTACAGGACACAGGACACGTGCTCCTGCTCCTTTGGGAACTGTACTTTGAAAACCTTGTGGTTTAGAGTGGACGCCATTGTTGCCTCACAGTTCCTGAGATCCCTGGGTTAATTCTCAGTCCCCATGCTGCCTGTGTAGAATTTGCATGTTCTCCCAATGTCGGCGTGTGCTTTTCTCCAGGCTCTCCGTTTCCTTCAGACATACTTTCCACAGGCATGCATTTGGTCAGTCGTGATGGACTGGCACCGTGTCCGGGGCTGTCTCCTGCCTTGTGCCCTGTACTGCCAGTTAGGTCAAAACTCCCTGTAACCATCCAGGTTTAATGAATGTAGGGCAACAGGTTCTTGTTCCTGACTACGGATAGACCAAAATTTTGGCCACTGAAATGATTTGGCTAAGGGTGTGTTTGCGCTTGTAGTTCGATTCACTTGGTCCGAAAGAAAATGCTACATTGTTGCATTTCAGTCCCGGCTCTCTTAGCATTTGCAGTGACATTCTTAACATCGAACCAAAATAAATATATAAACGCACACTGATTGGTTTTAATGACAACATTGGGTAAACGCGCTACAAAAATGGGATTTTTCTTGTGTGCTGATATTTTTTTTACCTGCTACAATTGAATTTGTCCATTATGCACATTTTGGTAGTACTGACATTTAATCGTCGACTATAGCCTACCTCCTATAACGAGAAGAAGCAGGTGCAGTGTTGATGTTAGGAATGAAAGAATCAAGTACAGTCCTTCAACATAGCCACAGTTGCTTTTGTGTCATAACCGTTATATTAAGTTATGTTAAATTCAATTACGGGTCGCTTCTCATAGCGCCAGAGTTCATTTGGAAGCAGACTGAGACCCACATATTCAGGTGTTCCTCCACCTCATCATCAGTCTACTGGTTTTCATCAACAGAAACCAGTCCCACCATTCCAACTCCCTCCATCATTCAGTTATCAGGAGATGATGCGCCTCCAAGGACTGACCGCTAAGGACTCAATATGTCAAAGCTTTTACATGATGTAATTTAATTATGATACTTACTTTAACTATAAACGGGCCACCCAAGTAGGATGGGTTCCTTGATTCCTTGGTCCTCCTTGGTTTCTTCCTTCTACTTTCAAGGAGTTTTTCCTTGCCATTGTCGCCCTAGGCTTGTTCCATATGCAGTTGGCCTTTTAAGATGCTATTATATTGTAACATTGCTTGTCTTTTGTAAAACGTGCTATACAAATAAAGTTGACTTTGACTTTGGGACTTTCAGGTTTATTTGATGTGAAGCAATGGCACCAGGGTTTGTTTTTATCGAATCAAACATGCCAAGTGTGAACACACACTGAAAGAGAGAAAAGGATTGTTAAAGCTGCTTCAGAGAGTGACTGCATCAGACAAGGGGTTTAAATAGCAAGGCATGTGATAAAAAAAAATGCAGGACAAATGAGAGGAAACATTGCACCAGTGAATGATACAGGTCTGGCTTAGGAGAATTTGAGAGGAGAAAATCATAGAAAGAATCTAAATCGCTGGACAAAAAATTACTGTCGTCCTCCTCCCATCAGCTGCAGATGCAACAGTGAACGTGTTGGCTGTGTGGAATCATTTCAGGATCCTCAATTCCGATAACCATGTAACCTGTATGACCTGTAAACAGCGAGGTGTTAAAATATAGCGCCATTAAAGAAACAGTAATAAGTGTTTTGCCTTTCAGTTTTTGGTGTTTAAATTCATTAAAATGGCTCTTGGTGTATAAACTACTGGTAGATTTTTGTCCAGGCAGCATTCTTGCCCCCACAATTTTTTTCTGAAAGCTAATTTAATTACATTGATTGTTTTCCATAGTCTGTACTCCAGTATCCTTCCGCAATCCAAAGACGTGTTAGGTTAATTGGTGTCTCTGAAGTGGCCCTTAGTATGTAACGGTGTGCACCCTACGATGGCTTAGGGTCCCATCTAGGGTTGTTCCTGCCCCTGTGCCCAGAGTTACCGGCTGGCCACGATCCCCGTGTGGACTAGACGGAAGACCACTGGACCACTAGTAGCTACGAATTGTTGCTCATCCATATCATTTCCTCTGAGATGGGAGGTTTCCTCTCGCCTCCCAAAGATGATTAGTTGCTCCAAATTGACCCAGTGCAAATTTGACTAGTATCAATATAACCATGGCTGTTTCGAATTGCCATTTATGGTGGCGCAACATTAAATAAACAAAACAAAACTTTACAATCTGACATAGCTGTGAAATACAAATTAGAAGCTTGTAAGTTCAAATCCAGACTTGATCATCCCTCGAATGGACTGTTGATTAGACTAAGCTCTTCTTCTACTGAGGCTGTCTAAGTTGCTAGGGGTGGGGGCTGCAAATTTACATTTGAATATAGTTTTGGTCTGTACTTGTATCACATTGTTTACATTGAACCCTAGGTGCAGGGGAAATGTCGAGTGCCAAAACACTCGCTTTGTTTCAATCCTGCTTTTCCTAAAAGAAGCGAAATTTTTGTTTGGGTAGATCCATTTCTTCCTGCATTGTTTTGTCTCAAGTACTGTTGTGTGTGCGTGTCTGACTGTAAGGTATTTCTGCATGTATACTCACTTCGAACTAGCCTAGACGTTATAGGGTGCTTCTCCAGATAGTTTGGTGCATTTCCTGTTTATGATGGATGGCTGGATCCCCCCTGTATGAATAACGGGTTAGGAAGGAGTTTTAGGGTTTCTGCAGGACTGCCCTTTACGGAACAGAAGGTTCCACGCGCTGAACGGTGCACTTTAGCAGCTGCCAAAACGTCCACTCCCTCTGCCTCCCCTGAAACTTGTGCTGAATAACCGTTCACTGGCGTAGAGCCGGGTAGGGGAGAGAGATTAGAAAACAGGGTGGGCCTTGTTTCATGCTGGGAATTTAGGTGCTATGTTGCTGCAAAGTGGCTATTCAAAATGTTACACCATTTCCTTTCTGTAATGTAAAGGGTAGTTGCTTATAACATGACCAACTGCCAAAGATTAGAAACTGAGGTTTTGCAAATGTTGCTTCTACATACCTAAATGCTTTCACTAAAGTGATATTTTATATCGTTTCATTTTAGTGTTCCCTCGCCACTTCTCGGTTCATCTTTCGCGGCCTCGGTGCATCGCGGGTTTTCAAAAAATATGAATGGAAAAATATATTGCGGATTTTCGCTGTTTCCCAGATTTTGGCAGAACTTTTATATTAAATTATAAGAGAAATGAATTCTAACAAAGGAATGTTATAAATCATAAAATATTAGGATTTACAGTACATGGCTGTTGTATCTACTCAGTGTGTAGGATATGACGTGCCGGAAGCTCGGTACGGACGGAGCATGTGTGATACGAGAGTATTCTGGAATAACTTTGGAAACACGAGTTAACCTAACGTATGTCTTTGGAATGTGGGAGGAAACCAGAGTACCTGGAGAAAACCCATACTGGCACAGGAAGAACATGCAAACTCCACACGAGGCCACAAAGCCAAGGGAACTTTTGCCACTTTCGTCCCCATCGTGCTTTATAAAACCAAACAGTGTGCACATAACAGAAGTGGCTCCGCTTTTAATCACAAGCTTTTCGCCTGCAGCTGTTTGTGGGAAGTCCTTTGGCTCTGAAATGACAGATTAAAAGCTGGTCCTAGACTTACAGATGTATATAGTAATGTAAAGAGCCAAACCTTTAATGATGGAGGACCTTATGCCATCTCGCAGCCCAATCCTAATAATAGTTCGTTGTTTTGAAAGGCAAAAACTTGGCGCCTGATCGTATTCACCTGATATTTAAGAATGTAGCACAAGTAACGACTGTAGTGAGAAACCCGGTGAAATGGTAGACCGTTCTCTAAACTAAATATCATTGTCAGATTACATTGAGTAGTCACATGTTATGGTCTCTTACGGTCTCTGGCAGTTGTACCATCTTTTTGTGCATCGTTTCTGTCTTGTATCTTGAATCACCTTTGTCTTCGATTGTGAGGTCAAAGTACACAAAAAAAACGCAACCTCCCCACATGATTGTCTGATTTGTTTTGACTGTTTCATATTGACTTTTATTGGCAGTGATGATTCTTTTCCTGTCTGGATGTGTTTGCTTATGATAAATACTCTCGCTGTGACTTGATAACACACGCTTGCTGATTTTTAGGCTGTGCCTTTTTAAAATAAAACTAAGGTTGACCGCACCACCAGGCTTTGATCGCTCAGGCAGCGACTGTACGCGATCTCTGATTTAGGTGGGAGTATACTAGTAACTTGTCCAATCATGCGTCGGCCTGACGCAGGAGGAGTTCGGCTACACGCCTTCCTTTCTCGTACCTCCGCGCCTCTCCAATCAGGTCAGGCTGACTGCCTGTGTCGAAATCTGTGTCTAAAAAAGGAGAGATGGAAAGAGGACAAGAGACACTTGGGGAGGAGGCACTGGATCTTAGCACATTGGGTTTGGTTTGTTTTTGTAATGAGGTCAGTTATGTGGTGTGGTTAGGAGTCTGCCTGATAAGGAGCTTGTTTGATTGAGGGTTTTTTTTGACACTTTTCCTTTTCTGTGTTTTGAGTGGGTGGGCGAATAAGCTTGGGTGGTTGGGTTGAGATGCGTGGTGTGTGGGAATTGTAATATCCGTGGATCCGTTTCGGTAATATGCAAGTCAGAGTTTGCCTCTTTGCTGAGGCAGCACAAACTTGTGCTTGAGGTTGTTCTCTCACCTGTGCTGTGAGTAAACAAAGATCATGTGGTGTCTTCTGAACAAAGTACAGCAATATCCAGTTCTGAATCTGTGTATCAGGTACACAATGTGTTTAACGTGTACAGGATTTGTAGGTAAGAGCGGGACTCCATTTACACTTGCTTTTTAGCTTGAACGATAAGATTTTCAACCCATGAGTTTACACTCAATAGTCAAATTGATTGCTGTTACAAAATATACAAAGACGCTCGTTAGTCGTCAATTAAAAAAAAAAAGCGCTCACACCTTGGAGAGCTGGTGCACAAATTGGATGGACATGAATCATTGTTCCAACACGAGAGATGGCAGTAGAAACAAAGGAGAGAATTATAAAACTTCTTCAAGAAGGTGATTCGTCACGGAATGTCGCAAAAGATGTTGGTTGTACCCAGTCAGCTGAGTCTAAAATCCAGACCAAGTACAAACAAAAGGGGAAGCACACAGGTAGACCAAGGAAAACATCAAGGTAGAAAACCTAATTCAATGTGTGTTGGAAACAGAAAATGCATAGCAGAACAAATAAGAAACAAGTGGGTGGAAACGGGAGTCGTTGTCTGTGAATAATCTGTGAGAATTCACCTAAAAGAAATGGGATTTACATACAGAAAAGCCAAAAGAAAGCCATCATTAATACAAAAACAGAAAAGAACAAGGTTACAGTGAGTTAAAGTAAATCAATCATGGACTGTGGATGACTGGATGAAGGTAATCTTCAGTGTTGAATTGGGAATCTGCATTGAGAAAGGTGATGATGTTTGGATGTTTGTTTGGTTCGACTCCAATGAAGTTTTTCAAAATGACTGCCTGAAGGAAACAGGCACATTTCCTCAATCATTGATGATAAGGGGTTGCATGTCAAGTAAAGGCACAGGGAGATGACAGTCATTATATCTTCAGTAAATGCCAAAGTCTATATAGGAAATTTGGACCCTTTTCTTATTCCATCAGCTGAAAGGATGTTTGGTGATGATGACTTTATTTTTCTAGATGATAATGCATCTAGCCAGAGTACAAATGCCATGAAAAATTTCCTTCAAGAAAGATATATGTCAATGGCATGGCCTGCAAATAGTCCAAATCTCAGCCCAGTTGAAAGTTTCTGGTGGACATTGAATAAAATGGTCAATGATGAGGCCCCAAACTGCAAAGCTGATCTGGCAACAGCAGTACCACAGTTGGAGACTGTGTTTGGTCATTAGTTTGGTCTAAGTCTCACAGAATTCGGGCCGTTTTCAACGCCAGAGGTGGTGCAACAAAGCAAAGGTGAGGTGTGTGGGTTTTTCTTTTTGAGTGATTCCATATTTTTTTCCATCTACTTGATCTTAAACACAATAGTGACTGACTACAACAATTATATTTGACTTTTTTTTTATTGTTTTCTAAATGTCAGACTGTTGGAATCTTGGAAGAAAAAAAACTTTTCTGGCATGCCTCTTTGATTAACCTTTTTCTACAAAATGAAACAAATTTCCTTCAAGAGATTCAAGAGTGATTCCATCATTTTTGCCAGGGGGTTGTATGTATCCTTGGTAACGTGCAGTTGTTTGTTTTGGTGTTTTTAGATGCATGTGTAACAACTTGCTGTCACTCATGGCAGACGTATTTGATACCCCTCCCTGACCTGCCCTCGTCCTTGCAGGGTGTGTTGATCTCCATTCCTAGCCAACAACGTCATTGACGTCCCTCCCCTCCTCCCCTCCTCCCCTTCTCTTCCTTTCTTTGACTGACTCGCTGCTTTGGAGAGGAAGTGTTCAGTCACCTTTACACGCAAACTTTGTCCTATTGTCATGGTTTGATTCAGTACTCTGATAACCATACAGCTAATTGCTGTAACAGATGATGTTAAAACTTCTTTCCCTCCACCTGTTCGTACAGACAGTACTGGTCAAAAGTTTGGTCACATCTGCCAAAAATCCCGCATTTATTTTTTTAAGTAGCTGTTTTCAATTAAAGACTTCTGTTTAAATAAACAGATGTTGCATACATGTCGTTAGTCACGTTGGTCAATGCCCTTTTTGAAATACAACGCAAGTATTTTTTATTGAAAAACATACAAACTTCATTATCCTAATTCCATGATAGCAACCAGAATAAATGTTAAATAAACCCAGGCCTCACGATGCGCATGTTAGTGTTACTTATTATCCTCAAAATGTTTTGTAAGTCTTTACACCCGAGAGGATTTGTGTTGGAGCAAGGTACAGTGGATACTAAGGGATCTATGTGGAAGAAGTCTTTAGTTTTACTGTTTTAATAATCATTCCTTGCATTATTCGCTCAAACCTAGTTAGGATTGGAGAAGAGCCGGTGAGTAACAGACTGCATAGGGTGCAGGGCGTAATACATTCACACACCCATGAGCATTTTTGGAAATGCCATTTAACCTAACAATCCTGTCTTTAGAATTTGGGACGAAACTGGAGTAAAGGGAGAAAACCCACGCGGACACAGGAAGAACATACAAACTCCACACAGGCGGAGCCCAGGGTCAGAAACCGTGGATCCCAGAGCTGTAAGGTGGCAGTGATGATCACTGCAACACTGTGCCGCCCTGTTTTAATAATCAATAATGTGCCGAAAAGGTGCAGACAAAAGCTAGTCTGTAATTGGGAGCGGGTGGCTGGTTATTTAGGAAAGTAAAAAGTTTGGAGTGCTATCAAGTGCTATGATGCAACTGGCTTTTATGAAGCTCGCTCAGCGAAAGGAAAACCATGTGCTACTTCTGCTGCAGATAATACATTAGAGCACATCAGAATAGTGTAGTTTAGTTTAGCCCATTACCCGCTGGCCTAAGAAATCACCAGTTACGAGCACTGCCACATTACAACTGAACTACAGACTCACCCGTCACTTTATTAGGTACATCGGTTCAACCATTTTTTTTTAGATACAAATATCTACTCAGCCAATCACATGGTACCAACTAAACGCACTTAGTTATGTAGTCGTGGTGATTTGAATGCCTTTATGCACACTGTATGATTGTTGATGCTTGATGGACTGGCCTGAATGTTTCGCAAAAGGTGATCTACTGGGATTTTCACACTGCCATCTCTGTGGCTTAAAGAGAATGGTCCAAAAAAAGAAACAAAAATGTCCGGTGAGCGTCCGTTCTCTGGGAGAAAACACTTAGTTGATGTCAGAGTTCAGAGGAGAACGGCCAGACTGGATCACGCTGATAAAGTCGACAGCAACTGAAAGAATACGGTGTGCAGAATAGCATCTCTGAAAGCACAAACAGATGGGCTACAGCAGCAGAAGACCACACCGAATGCCGCCCCTTCTACCTAAGAACAGACCACTGAAGCTATAATTTGCACAGGCTCTGCAAAAATCGCACGATAAAAGATGAGAAAAACGTTGACTTGACTGAGTCTCGATATCTGCTGTGACGGATGGATGGTAGTGTCAGAACTTGGCGTGAACAACACAACAGCATCCTTCCTGCCTTCTCTTAGTGTTTCAGGCTGGTTGTGCTGTAATGGAGCGAGGGATGTTTACTTAGTACAGTTTGGACCCTATAATAGCGTCAGAACATCGTTTAAACATTATAGAGTGTTGTTACTGACCATATCCATCCCTTTATGACTGAATCAGGTAACTTCTTAAACACATTAAGAACAAAAGGAAGGTTTGGGCAAAGCGGCGCAGCTGGTGAACACTAGAACAGTGGAAATCTGTACTTTGATCATAAAAATCAGTTTTGGCACCAACCTTTGTCTATAAGATGTAGAGTAAGTGAAAGGGTGATGCCAACATGCGGGCTCCCCTGTCAGAGATTTCCACATCATCTGGAAGATGACCTGTCCTCCACCGGCACATCATTTTGAACCTTATAAAGCTTGTAAATGAGGTAGCTGAAGGATAAGGGCATGGCAGCCAACACATCCAGAAACTGTGGGAACTCCTTCAGGACTGTGGAGAAGCATTCCAGGTGGCTGATTCAGGAAGTTGGTTGAAATCACACCAAACGTTTGCAATGCTGTCATCAAAGCAAAAGAGGAATCTTGAATTGTGAAGCACTTCACGTGGCCGTTAAAATATTTGATTATTAATTTTGCCTCAAAGAGGGTTTAGTGGCTGTAATGGGTCAAATACAAATGCACTCAACGTCGGTGTGTTCAGACTTTTGAGAGGTGCTCTGTATTGTCAAAATGAATGCTTTTCGTAAGGCCCCACATTAAGTACAATAGAATAGAACAAATAGAATTAGACGCCTTTTATTGGCATTATACTTCAATACAAAAACCATTTGATTGTACTTAGATGTTTTAGCCGTGGGATTAATGGCCATATATAAACAGATCCCATTTTAGCCGTGGGATTAATGGCCATATATAAACAGATCCCAATCTCTTTATTAAAGTATAACTAGAAGATACAGAAAATATGTATGCAAGTATTAAAAATGCAGAAAAGAAGATCCAGAGTTCAGAGCTTAGAGGTAGCATGGGATCACCTGGATAGAGAAATAAATCTGAGAAGTGCTGAAACACATCATGTATACTCATACAGGGCAGCTCCCCAAGTGTCCTTGGTCACGGTAAATGCTGAGTTTTACTTGTAGTAAAATAAAAAAAGGATTTTGTTCTGTGTATTGAGGGACTTTTTTTGTATTGAAATGAAAAGAAGTCACATGGTAGCCTAAGGCTTTTGCAGAGTACTGTACATGCTTCTATATCTTAGAGTAGAATCTTGTTTTTCCCTCTTTCATTGTTTATGAATATTCAAGCAACATTTCGGAGTCTGTCGGATTGTTTATGTCAAAGTTCCCACCTCACCTTCTGACATTCATTTGCATATATGGCAGTGACCTATGTATAGTGCACATTTTCGTGTACCCCTGCTGAAAGAGATTGTCTCCAGTACTGTATGTTGCTAAAATGCTGCTCTTGGAACCTGAATACATTAGTATATTGCGCCTATGTCATTGAGTACAAAGGCAACACTAAAACATTTTTATAGCTAGATTACCATTTAGGTAAACAAAAACAGCTGGATGGCCCAACTTGGATTTGTAGTAGCAGGGAAATACAGACTGGTGATGGAAAATAACAATTGATCTTCAGCTTAATGTCGGAAACAAACAAACAAAGGCAAAACATTTGCACTTGGTGTGTAGCAAAATAATTGCAAAAACCTTTTGTCCATGTCATGAAGCCGTAATATATACTTCAAAGGTCAAAACCATACATTTTACCAACCGTATGAATCGCAAAGGGTATTAACTAACTAGGTCGACTATAATTATACTGGAAAAACTGATGAGATATCATGCTGAATGCTTAATGATTGCTTTCGAAATGCTCTTCAAAGCGTTCGCTAACCTCTCTGAACCTTTTTCCTTTAGGTTGCCGTGGTGAAGATGAAAAACACAGAGCGAATTTACGCCATGAAGATTTTGAACAAGTGGGAGATGCTGAAGAGGGCGGAGGTAAAAACACTTTTCAGCTATTAAAGGCTTCCTTAGTGATAAAACTGACTGTAGCCCTGACCCTTTCTAACTTTTTGAGTCAAGTCTTTCTTGAAGGGGAACCGTAGCTATGGTAAATTGGGGGAGTGGGTACAGTAAGTACAGCAAATAAAATAAAAAAAAAAGTTTAATGGTCATCAGATTTGATTTGCATCAAACCTGCGCACCAGTGTCTGGGTGTAGGTGAGGGCTCTTTTCTTTGCACTCCATCTTGACCCAGTTTCAGCAAAATGAGCTTTGACAGTGGCCTCGGGGCACCCAGAGCTATATCAGGAGAACTTGTTTCAGTGCAGCTGAACAGGAAAGCCACTCAGAACTTCACCTGCGTTACAAACCGAGCCGTGTTTGTAGACAGAATTGTTAAAATGCAAATAAATATTGTAATAATTATCAAGACAACATCTTAAGTGACAGACAAACCAAATCAAGTCAATTTCATTCATGCTGCTATTCTTATAGCACAACACTGTATCAATTTCACAAACCTCTAGGTTCACACTACCCATGAATAAAGCTTGGCTGATGGTGGCAAGGAAAAAAATGTAATGAGAAACAAATAAAACTTTGGATAACTAAGAATCAAATTAAACCCAAATTACTTTTGGGTATTTGGAGACAGCACAGCCCACCACCACAGTCGAGTCCTGGGACTGCCTTAAATTTGGATCAGGTAGGTACACAGGCACATAATGCCTGTTTCTAAGGGAGGGGAGGCCAGATAGGGAAGTATCCATCGGCGCTGCAATAATGCTCCCTGTGTCCTGAGTGATAGATTGGCATATGCCCAGGATATGAGTTCACCTGCATCCCGTGCATTACAGGATAGGCTTCTGAATATTACTGGAGTACAGTCATAAAGGCTGAACGAACAGCTTGGAAAGAAAACAGAATATGTGATCAGGGATGTTAGGAACTTGGAGTACATAAACAGAACAGAGTTGTGCTGTTGAGACGTTGCCAGCACTCAAGATCGGGAGGGCGAACATATGTAATGGCAGTCTATTAAGTTTATTGATTGATTTTTGTAATTCATGCTCTCTGGTAGTTGCACAGTTGTGCGCCATTTTTAAATTCCAACCCATCCACGTCCAATGTAATAAACCCTTTCAGGGTCGTAAAGCTTGTTATTTTGACACACAATACCTATCAATCTGACAATGAAACGAACACGCACATATCGAAACCAGCTTTAGTTATATAAAGTCAGAGACATATTGAGCACTTTCATACAAATTTGGCTGCTCTAGGTTGTTTCAGTCGCATTTGTTGTCCATTTAAAAGTATGGTACAAATATGTCCTTTGGTCCTCAAAGGGTTAACTACTGTAAGACATTATAAATAGAAAAACAATTCTGGATGTTGTGGCCATAAACAGCTGGTCACCTCAGATTCCAAACAAATCTGCCGGTCCACAATTAGAGGAAGGAGTTACAGAGCAGAAGTCTGAAATTCACTCAAACTCACTACTTTACCAGTGCTTGTGCTAAAAGCTGTTCTAAAACGTGTTTGATGTAATGTGTTTAGAGGATTTCTTGTGCAAGCTACTCGTGATTGTGTGTATGGAAGTGCATCCATAAGTTATTCCGGTCCCACGGGTACACTGGTTCAATTTACATTCCAGTACATAGCAGAAAGACAGCTCTTCAAAAAGCAGCAAATTCTATAATATGTTTCGCCACTCCAAGCACTTCTGAACACCGAGCAGAACGTCTTTGCAGAGCAGCTTGCTTTGTAAATCTAACAACATACATCACAGACTAAAGTCAAATTATTTATACAACACTTTTTACGGTGGAGCATTGTCTCAAAGCAGCTTTACAATATTATATTATATTAAAAGGTCAATCCCAAATTGAGCAAACCTAGGGCGACAGTGGAAAGAAAAAAGCTCCCCGAATGTAGAAGGAAGAAACCTTTTGAGAACTCAGAAAGGATGTGGCCAGAAGGTCCAGGGTTCAAATCCCACCTCTGCCAAGTTGCCACAGTTGGGTCCTTGAGCAAGGCCCTTAACCCACAAATCGCTTGGTTTGTAAGACAATGAGTTGTAAGTCGTGCTGGATAAGGGCGTCTGCTAAATGCTGAAAATGGAAATGTATTGGCTAGTCTGTTAAGAGTTGGAAGACTCAAGCGTTTGAGTCTGTCAAATTAAAGAACAGAAGAAAGATGGGGGTTTATAAAGCAAATGTGATCTATGATGCAAAAGAAGATTAACATTATGAATGGAGTAACTCTTAAGACTGAGTCAGAACAACGATTAAACCACTAAATTCAGGGTTTGTCTTACCAATAATGCTTCAGCCAAAAAGGCACAGCTCTTTTCTTAAACTCCGTTTTTAATACGTTGCAGATTTTACAACAAAAAACTATTCAGTTGGCAACGTTTTCATGCAGTCTTATTTGTGTATGTTTTGTGGGATGAAGTAAACCCTATATTAATTATAGAAATCCTTCATTATATAATGGTTGACTGGCCACCTGGCTGTTTTGGGGTGGCACATGAGCATCATGAGCAGTTCATATGTTCTTGGCCATATCATCATACCAACCAATCATTGTATTACATACGGGACTTAAGTTATTGGTTCAAATGTTTGTAATTATGAGGCGTGTCTGCATGAATCAACACTGCTCCTTTTTTTGTATTATATTAGTGCAGTGCACTGTGCTACTGTCTAAACATCGTTGAATTGGCCAATGCTAACTACGTTTACAGCATTTAGCAGACACCCTTATCCAGTGACTTGATACAACTGATAGTCTTACAGTTCAAGCAATTGTGGCTTAATGGCCTTGTTTAAGGACCCAACTGTGTCAGCTTGGCAGAGGTGGGATTTAAACCCTGGACCTTTAGGTCCAGAGTTCAGTACTGCTAGGCTACCATAGTCCCTCAGTACCACAGTAACTACTCCCCAACTGCATGGTGACTCAATGTGTAGCACTGTCACCTCACAGCGAGAAGGTCATGGGTTCAATCCCAGGTGGAGTCGTCATGTCCTCTCTGTCTCTGTATGGGTTTATTCCAAAGATTAGGATAACTGGTGTTTCCAAAGTACCCCGTTGATATTGGTGCCCTCTCTAGGAGTGTTCAATCGAGCGGATAAACCATATTTTGAACCATGGGTTAAACACTTAATAGTGTCACAATGTCTAGTCTTCACATAGAGAGAGAGAGAGAGAGAGAGAGAGAGAGAGAGAGAGAGAACGTTTTATGGTTAGGACAGGTTGGATTTGATAGCATGCCGTGCCATCTGGCTAGTTCTTAATATTGATTATGTAATATCATTTTAATTTGCATGTGTGTGTGCGCGTGTTTGTGTGTACGGTATATTTATGCAGTTAGTGACTGGCCCTGCTTAAAACGTTTTGCATAAACGCATAACTGCCTGCAGTGTTAGCTGTGTAAACAACAATAATGGCTATCTATCTTAGAAATGTAACTGACTTATAAATGAAATAAAGTTGTCTGGATTCTTACCGTCAATTAAATGTCATAGATTTATGGCTGTACCAATCACTGTCCTGTCATTCATGACTTGTTGTTAAGCTCTGACAAAATACCCTGCCTTAAAGTAGCAGCTAAAAATGTCCTATGCACATCCTAAGAACTTCTATGAACTATGATCACTCTCAGTTCCTGCCGTGCAAATGCGTGACAAAGGGGCACCTTATCCTTCGGTTTTAATAACTATGAAAACATATTCTGCAAGACAGCAAAGGAAATCAACAAATGTGTGTTGCATTAGTTTGTAAGTTTTATTAACGGTAAAATTATTATTGGTAAACAATAATATTCTTACATTTCTTTTATTCATCTGTGTGACTTGGCGTTCAGGATTCAGTCCCTAACGCTCTGAAGCTCTTGCATGCTCTCAGCCCAGCTCTTCCAAATTACCAGAATATTGATTCATTCTACCTGCCTCACATTTTGCTCGTTTTTAATTAAAAGCAGAACTTGCGGAGTCAGAAAGTCAGAAGTGCATTCAAATTTGGGTGGTTAATACGGAAACAGTATTATGTCAGCTGCCCATTGATCACAGTTGTGCTTTAGATATGCTTCCTCTTTATTATTCAGTTAAATGCAGTTACCTCTGTTCCCCAGACCCAACGTTGGTGCAAATCTCTGCACGTGGCACATGAACACTACGGATATGATTTTAGTCTGTGTCGTTGCTTGCTTGGTTTATAAGAGTAAGTATTTAGCCACATGTTCAGTTTAAGCTGTGCTGCCTGCTGTGAGCTGACCATATAAAACAAAACAATGTTTTTTTTTTTTACAAGCCACCTGACTCAAGAGACATAAAGTAGTAATACAATAATAGCTCCACTGCTGTTTGAATCAGAGTATTCTTATTTATTGCACTGAAACATAAATCCAGAAAGTACAATAAATAACAGAACATGCTTAAAACACTGTTCAACCAGAAAAAAACTCCTTTTTGAGGGTTCTCGCTCCCCCCTCTCTTTCTGTCTACACACACACACACACACACACACACATCGAAGACATTATCTCAAAGCAGGGTCTTCAAAAAAGCCAAACCAAGTACTACAATAAACAAGGATGAGGCTACAGTAAAAAGATTAAGCTGCAATACCAATAAGGCAATAAGGAACAAGCCTTGAGAGGAATCAGGCAATTCCCCCACGTAAACACGCATAACCCCTGCCAATATTTCAGTCCAAGTTTGAAATAATTGTGCGTGCGTGTATTTATAGAATAGGAGATCTGTATATGGGATATAGGGATATAAATAATTCCATATGGAATTAACCCTAACCCTATACCATTGCTAATAGAACAAATCTAATGGTGGCTTAATACTTTTGCACAGTTATATATGCATCTTGATTCCATAAACTTTGCAACATCCCTGTTATCACTAATGTGCCATTAATTCTTGGTCAGGTTCCAGTCTCTAGATATCCTTTACGTTGAATTATTATGATTTTTTTTTTCCCCTTACACAGTTACTTCAGAATCATTTAAGAGAAGAAAAAACATCAACGGTATGATGCCGTAACTCTTGGGCCACTAGTATAGAGGTCATGTGACAAATGTGTATAATAAAATGTAAGTTTGTAAGAGGCTAATTTGTTAGGCTAATTCTCTCTTTGTTTCTCCTGTGGATTGTTTGTAGACGGCCTGTTTCAGAGAGGAGAGGGACGTTCTGGTAAATGGAGACTGCCAGTGGATCACGACCCTGCATTATGCCTTCCAGGACGATAATTATTTGGTGAGTTTCTCCAGCAGAAACACATTTACGACATTCAGCTGTAGTAAATACAGCGTCACTTTTAATGGATGCGTTGTTCATATGTAACACACACAACCCATATACAAGCTAATACAAACTAAAACTGTCTGTAATATTAAGTGACCAGGATAAACACGAAGACGTTTTGGACAGGGTAGCAGTACACATTAATAAACAGAAGCCTCCTTCTTTTATGTGGTAGATTTATAAGCTTTATATTAATGCTACAGCAAGTGGTGTAATATAGAAATCTAACCACTGCTGATGTAGCAAAAACACCATGCATGAACAGAACTGCAAACGTTTAGCTGGTTTGACCAAATAGTGGGCCATAAAGTTCTGTTTTCAGAAAACTCGCTGAAGTAAGCATTAGCTTTTGGCAGTATTGCCAAACAGTCAGCATGCTAAAGAGAGAGAATACTACGTGAACGGCTTAGTATCTGCATTTTGTTTGGTCTAAATGAAGGACTGGTCATCTGTCACTTAAAGAAATGAGATCAAGCTCGAGCTCAGATGGTGGAGTTTCTAAATCGCATTCAGTCCAATCGGCCCCGATAACAAGCAGGGTTAAGTATTAACCTGACTTCAAACACTTTGTAAGAAGACTGATAAAACGTTAATTCTCCATTGTGGCTTGATTCCTTGCCCGAGCTTTGTCTGTGCGCAGTTTGCAGGTTTTCCCCATGTCTGTGTGACTTTCCTCTGATTACTTTTTGGTGAATAGCACCGTTGTCTCACTGCAAAAAGGTCCAGTCCAAAGCCGTGCATTCGGTGAATTCGTTACGATAAATTGGCCTAATCTGAGTGTTTATATATGACTAGTTTCAGTGTAATCTTGTATATCGATGTAGCCTTGTGTCTGTTATTCTAAGGTCATTGAAGCTGATAGAAAAGTTAAACGAATCAAATAAACAAGCTCCCACATTCTGTGTGACGTCATTTGCTCTCGAGTGCACACAGTATACTCACATTAGCTTCTTCTTTTTTGAAGTGTGGACGGTTTTTTTCTCTCACTTGTGCGAGACGGGATTTTGACTTCTGTAGACCACCTATTCATAAGGTCTGTCTCAGAGTTTAGAGCATACCTGCTGCCTGCTTTATACATGTGGATTGGTGTACATGAAGAGCTTTCTCATAGAACAGAAACCTTTAGAGTCATCAGACAGACGACTGAGTTACCGAATGCGCCATCAATTACTCACACACGTTGCGCCTGTTAACATCACTAAAACGCTGGACAACAACAGAAGACCACCATAACGACTGAGTCAAGAACAGAAAGCTGGGGGCTTCAGTAGCTCACCAAGTGGTGGGAGTGTGGTGACCTAATGGTTAAGGTACTGGACCATATACCAGAAGGTTTTATGTGTGATCTTCAGTACTGTTGCTTACCATGTGCATCCCTTCATGGCCATTTTGTAATGGCTACTTCCCACATGATAATGCTTCTCAATCTCTTGATGTATTCGTCAGGAATGTGTCTAGTCTTTTGTTATAGCCAAGCTAGTGGATATAGTTTGCCGTGGACGTCTGGCTTCTCTTCCAATCCATACAATCAGATACCTGCAAAATGCAGAATGCAGTGGTTCATCTGGTTTTCAGTCTACCCAAGTTTTCTCATGTCACTCCACTGCTGCGTTCTCTTCACTGGCTCCCTGTCAAACCATGCTCTGTACTTTGTACCCTTCAGGACATTAGCTTGGAGCCATGTTAGATGAAAGAAAGAAAAGAATCAAGACTCTTCTCCAAATTGGCACCTAGGTGGTGGAATGAACTTCCACCAAATGTTTGAATGGCTGAGTCTGTATTTAAGGGGCAACTAAAAACTCCCCTCTTTGCTCAGCACTTAAGTGACACGCGAATAAAATGACTGTATTAATTGTAAGTCGCTCTGGATAAGGGTGTCTGCTAAATGACATAAATGTAAAAAAGAAAACAAGCCAAAATAACTTTGCTTGTATGTTTGTTTATTTTATGGGCATCAGATCCCAGCAGGTTCTGGTTGCATTGTGTTCTTGAGCTACTGCTTATTTTGTACTAACATGAGTAAGGGTGTCTGCTAAATGCTGTAAATGTAAATGGTAGAATGGGAGATTCACAGCATGGCATTTTTGCAGGATCAGTGTAATGAAATCATTCTAACATGGAGATGAATCTTTAAATGATTGTTTCCAATATCTTCTGGAATCTGTGGCTTAAATTGAGGCTGTTTTAAAAGCACGTGTGTACACGTGCATGTGTGGAACTCCTCCTGAATGTCATTGACCTATATCCATGAACATGCAACCATTTATCATGTAAAATCATTCGGATGCGTTTGCCTTTGCTAGTGTCCATTAGGTATACTAAAGCTTACTATAGAAAAAAAACTTGAAATCTAGTTAACAGACTTGTGAGGGATGTCATTTGTTGAGTGGTGGTTTTATCATTAGAACATAATGGATGAAATGGAAGCAGGTATTTCTTCCTCCATTATATAAAAAAGCTATTTAATAAAGCCATGTTCTTTCATTTGCTTAATATGAGAGTCCAGTATTTGCAACTTTGGTAGTATACTGAGTGGAGGCAGCTTCTGGAAACAGTGTGTGTGGTCCTGGGGTTAATGTCGTGTACACCGTAATCGAAAATTACATTTCTGCTGTTTTTTTGTTTTCCAGTACTTGGTGATGGACTACTATGTAGGTGGAGATTTGCTAACACTACTCAGCAAGTTTGAAGACCGGCTACCTGAGGACATGGCCAAGTTCTATGTAGCAGAGATGGTCCTTGCCGTTCACTCTATCCACGAGCAGCACTATGTGCACAGGTAAAGCGTGCGTCTGAGAACACGAGAGCACAACAGTGAAGAGGCAGTTGCTGGTTAAACCGGTTTAACCAAGTTCCTTTAAGCCTTAGTTCCTTTAAATCAATCTGTGTAGGGCTTAGATTGAACGAGTGTGTGTACCATCATGCTTGCTTGAGTTTCCCATAGACACAGTGTACCCACATCCACAGAGTAATAAAATGGCACCAGATGGCAGTGGTCCCTGGAGTGAAAGAAATCTTTCCCTGGTGGTGTTAACCATTGGGCAGGGCCTGATTTGGGCGCCGTGCATTCTAGCAGATTCCCTCTCCCTTCCTGCTTTGACAAGGCAAGGTTAACCACTGCGGCCACCTAGAGATCCAAATCCTGCCGTGCTTCAGGGCACTTTGGCCACACCACATCTGCTTATGAATGTACTTATTTTTAAAGGACTTCTGTTATGAAATGTTCGTTCCCAATAAAGTACGTGCAGTCATATCTCGTTTATACATTTAGTTTAGCTGATTTTTCCAGAATCAGCATTGCAGAATTTAAAAATATGAAAAATAAAATATATAACACAAGCATGTAACACATGATAGTGGTTTTGGCCAAAAGGGTAAAAGATGATTTTGATCTTGAAACTTCATAAGGCTGGACATCCTTAAACAAACTCTGAAAGTGTGACTTCAGTGGTGTAGTCTTACCCTAGAAATCATATCTGCAGTTAAATAGGCTTCAAATCATTTGTATTTAAAGCTTAAATAAGACGTAAATAACCATAATGATTTCAAGATGGTATGTGATTTGTAAATATTGATCATGGGAGGTATCCTTGTGTATGGGAACACTTGAACATGTACCTAATAAAATGGCTGGTGACTGCATATCTTTTCCCCTTACACGAGCAAAGAACATGACGTTATTGACAGTAGATGAACAATCTAAATCCTCAGCTCTTAACGTTTTTATTTTAGGGACATAAAGCCTGATAACGTACTGCTCGACATGAATGGTCACATCCGCCTGGCTGACTTCGGTTCCTGCTTAAAGATGATGCCTGATGGCACGGTGAGTGTCTGACACGTGAAGCTGTTAATCTGCCTGCCCCCGAGTCTCCAATTATTAGTTAAAAAAAAAAAAACATATTGTCCTGACAGTGATACATCTGCTGTTTCCCCACATTGTCCTTTCACAGTTACACAGTAATGAATTCTGAATAAATAGAAATGTATGTAATACAGGTACGTTTTAACTACCACTCAGTTTTGCATAGCTGCTGAATGTTTAAAATGTTGAGAGCTTCAGCAAAACCAACTGAGCTGTTTACTACGTTTGCTGTCTGTCCTGGGGTGACTTGATGACACCGGCTGTATCAGTATTGTGTCGTCTTTATTAAGCTGTCTACAAACAAATTTGATGGCTACGACACTTGCATTCATCTCAGCCAACCTTTCTGCTGATTTCTTCTAAAACTTAAAAGCGATCGGTTCTTTATCACCACTAGTTCATCTGAGCAACAGGATTTTTTTCCTATGCAGCACTGTTGTTACATCACAGGCAGTTGCTTTGCTTGGACTACACAAATTGTCATCTGATACTTGAAGTGTGACTATGAAATGCCTGGGATGATGGAATCATGGCAGCCCCAACTGTTAGGGATTAATTCTTCACATATAATACCCACAGCATGTCAGAAAAGGAACACATCTAATCTGCTAGCCCACGTTTTGGCCAGGCTGGGTATCATATACAGGTTCACTCCACTAGAGCATTAGAGGAAGATGGACCCTCAGAAGAGTTCAAATGTTTGGCTTCACTTTAAGGAAAATGAAAAGACTAAATGCAGTATTTGTGGTTGTAGCTCCAACATGTTGAAACATCTAAGGCACCTACATCAGATTGAGCTTCAGCAGTGTACCATGTTCAAATCTAAAATTGAAGGGCTTACTTGAACTAAGCTTGATGTGCCAATGTTTCTTCCTTCTTCTCTTAGGGAGTTTTTCCTTTCCGCTGTCGCCCTAGGGTTGCTCAATTTGGGATTGGCCTTTTAAGATAATATAAGATTGGGAAGCCGCTTTGAGACATTGTTAAAAGCACTATATAAACAAATGAAATTGAAATTAAAACGACAACCTAGGGAAACTAAACTTAAATCAGTTACTACTGGTTATAAGTAATCTCTACTGCTGAAATGATGAACCTGTGACCCTAAAGGAAAGTATTTTATTTTTTTTTACCTTTTTTTCTTTCCATTTTAATTTATTATGTGTAAAAGGCTTAACATAAAAATTACTTTCCCTTTTTACCACGTTTTTTTTTTTTTTTTAAATACATTTTGACAATAGCGATTACTTATGATCACTGTTAACTCAGAGAATTTTGAGCTTAGCCCTGCTTTAGTGACTTTAATTGTATAAAAGAATAAAATAATAATGTAAAAAATCTCACTGATGATGATTAATGAAAAAGGTTATGAATTAAGTTGAAAGATTAAAACGGAAGATATTCTTTAAACATTTTTGATTTTGAAGCCTAGACTGATGAGAACTGGAATCGATAAGCCGTATTAGAATGGATTAAAAGCAAACGATACCCAACCACAGGTGTGGAGCAAGATCTGGAGCCTTAACCAGAATTCCCAGATAGAGATGCACACTGGACGGGGTGGAAACCCAACCGCATTTGCATTTAGTCATTTAGCAACCTGGCATGAGCTAACCTTTATGTTGCAAACCCCACCCAGGCCCTCAAGAACGGCCATTTTTACAATTTTGCAACAAGGCACAGTGCCGTCATCACACACATGATTTTATGATTTTACTTCTTTAAAGCTGGGAGCACCTGTGTTTATGGCTAAGGTGCAGAAGTGGTTAATAAAAGACTGTTCGGTAATCGCAGTAGAACGGTTCAGTATTACCAGACTGTATGTGGATAAATACACTGGATGCACATGAAAGCTAAGCAAGACATTTCAGATGCTCACGTGCCTGGGTATTTTCCCACGTTATTCTTCTCATAGATGTTTGTTAAACTCCAAGTTGATAAAATAATTTTTACATGATTATTCAATCGTCGCTGCCATTTCAGCTACAGACTGCCAATCGAATGATGTTTGTTGAATGGGGGTTTTCTGTATTCACGTCTTTCATTTGAATTTTTTACATTTTAATTGTCTTTTCATGACCGTGCCATGAGTTCACTTCCTCTGGCATTTCTGCATAGGTGCAATCATCAGTAGCAGTGGGAACTCCAGATTACATCTCACCAGAGATCCTTCAAGCAATGGAAGATGGCATGGGGAAGTATGGACCCGAGTGTGACTGGTGGTCTCTTGGTGTGTGCATGTACGAGCTGCTGTATGGGGAGACGCCCTTTTATGCCGAGTCTCTGGTTGAGACCTACGGCAAGATCATGAACCATGAGGTGAGCGCTACTGCATTGCAGTGCACTTGAAATAAAAGCATTCTTTTGAGGTAGGAAACACTTTCAGTCCTCAGTTTGGGCTGTATATTGAGAAATGATCAATGCTTGGCTGTTGGGTGTAGTCAGTCTATGCAGAGGCCTTGGCGACCATACTAATACCCACCTGATATCAGCACAACACTCAAGCAAATCAAGGAGTCTCAATTATTATTATTTTCTTTTTTTCAAGCAAACCGAGGGGAATATAGGGCTTCAGCTGCTACAATTCAGACTATTACATTATATACAGGTACATATTCAAGAGAAATACAGCGAAATACAGGCATACGTTGCTTACCCGACTGTGGCGACGAAAGCCAAAGCAAGTCCTGCATCTTTGAAACATAGCACACCAAAAAGAGCGTCTTTGAATCGTAGAATTAAGTGTGAAGAATCAAATGTCTTTTGTCACACCCTCTCTCAAATTACGTGCACTTCTGAGTTCCCTGCTCTCTTTTTAAAGAAATCTTTAAAAGTAACCTACCTGAAGAAAATCAGATTTTGTTTGTAGTTTGATCGAGTATACATGTCCTTTTTTTATTTTTTTATTTTTTTAAAGATTATTACGTTCTAAATTGCCTGACGATAACTCAAGACATATTTCTAGTCAAAAATCATGTAAATCCAATTACTCAGTTCCAGGAACTAGTTAGTAGTTACAGAAAACAATGAGAAATGAATACAAATAGTTACACAGTAATCACTCACATAGTATTCGAACAATAAACATAGTAAACAATGGAAACGTTTCGGATGAAACAAACTAGTACTGGGCTAATCAGATAATGAGGAAGCTCCGGCTTTACATGACTTGGATAGAATTCAGTATCGGATTTCTAATTTGCAACCAGCTAACAATCTGAAAAAAGATATGACAAAGTTCAAACACTAATATCAAATTATGAGTTTTCTGGAGTATATACTCTGAGTTTTCACAAAGTGTTCGATAGCCGTTTTGTTGCCTTTAGTTCTGAGGCACGTTTAATTCAGACCTCACAATCAAAAAGTAACTGGGGGGAAAAAAAGAGAACAAATAAAACCTTTATAATCGCGTTTGGTTAGGCGTGCGCACATGCGCATACCGTGGCAATTAAGTGGTCTACATGCTGTGAGTGATCTGAATACTGGGATAAAATCCATTTCTCTGTTACATTTAAAAAAATCTAATCATACTGCATGTAAACACACTCACTGTCTAAGAATCAGAGCTTTAATGACCCATTAGCCATTTTGGTACCAATTATGCATACATGTTATTTATGTGAGGTTTTTTTTCTGCTGTTGCATACTAAAGAACCTTCTTTGAAGTTTATAAGCAAACATGGACGACACCAGCTAAGTAGGATTTGGGTGGAATTTGCATGCATATAATAGACCTGGCTCTTCTTGAATCAGGCATGCATGCTTCTGTACATTCCTGCCTGGCTGTTACATGTAATCCAACACCTGGTGCTTTATTTTGGGCTGTGTCTAATGAGTACTGGCTCCAGACTGCATATAAGGTAATTACGAAAAGGACTGGCAACCTCATTTACATTAGTTTTTGCATATAGATTTGCACATAATCAAAATGGGAGCTATTTTTATCTATGACCTTAGGATTGGGTCAATACGAAACACATGGGTTTGGTTTGTACTGTTGATTTGTGGTCCCAGTGCCTGAAATTGAATGTTTTATTTAGTGGTGTTCCGATCGTTCAGTTCAATTCGATTGTATTTATATAGCGCTTTTTTACAACGTAGCATTGTCTCAAAGCAGCTTTACAGTAATACAATTATCTAAAAGGCTTATCTCAAGTTGAGCAAGCCCAGGGCGACCGTGGAAAGGAAAAACTCCCCAAAATGGTAGGAAGAAACCTTGGGAGGAACCAAGACTCAACAGGGGACCCGACCTCCATGGGCGGCCTGATCATTATCCGCAGATTTCCATGACAAAGCATGCGATCATCATATGCCGATCAACGCCTTTTATTGCCGATCACAGAAACCGTATCACCTGTTCTTTCTGTGCTTTGCGGCCCACAGAGGCTGTGTGCAGTGTTGTGTCTCCGCCCCCCTTTCCTATACACTGCGCAGGTGCGCAGTAGCAAATCCTGTCTGCCATGTGGAACGTTTACACCGTCTGTAAGAGTGATGTAAAGTTTGCATCCAGCAACACAGGCAATGAAAAAAATACCTCGCAGGGGAAGCACATTAAAACATTCAAACAGCTAATTTAATACATCATTTGAAGAACACTTGGTGTAGTATGGTGAGTTTTCGAGACCGCAGAGAATAAAAAGAACATACCCGGAGCAGCAACTGTCAGATGGCAGTTAGCGCAACCCACGCTAGTCAACACAGTCAGAAGGCTAAGCAAACAACCTGAAAAACAATTGAATTCATTGGGTTGGATCACCAACCTTTTTCAATGGTGGAACAATAGTTGTGCCTGCAAGTATTTTGTCTTTTTCTCTTCGGGGGGAAAAATGTGAGTAAAAATTAGTTTTTGTCTGAAATAATTTGACCTCCCCTGCTGACATGTGCTTACATTGCACTTAAACATTCTGGGCCAGGCAAATGGGCAGTGGGTAACAGCAAGCGTACTGATTGAACTGCTGTACCGTGAACTTTGGAGGTCTGTACTAAGCCGTATTTGCTTTTCAGGAGCGCTTCCAGTTCCCATCTCATATCACGGATGTTTCAGAAGATGCCAAGGACTTGATCCAGAGGCTGATCTGCAGCCGGGAGCGCAGACTGGGTCAGAACGGCATTGAGGAATTTAAAAAGCACCCCTTCTTCTCTGGCATCGACTGGGAGAACATCCGTAACACTGAAGCCCCGTACATTCCTGACGTTAGCTCTCCCTCTGACACCTCTAACTTTGATGTGGACGATGATGTGCTGAAAAACCCGGTGAGTCTTCCTGCCTTTCACTCTTATTAATTACACTCTCTTCAGCTGATTTACAGTCACCAAGGTAATTAAAAAAAATCCTAAGCTGACGGATTCTAATCGTAATGCCAGTCTAGAACAAAATAATCTTTTTTGTGCAGTCCTTGTTTTCAAGAAGATTTGCAAATTGATTTAAATTTGTGACATAATAATGATGCACAGATGCACCAAAAACTCACCCATTGAGCATTATTTTTACAGATATCTTGAAAGATTAATGTCAGACTGGGCCAGATGACAAACAAACAAATCTTCCTCACCAAGCCTTTATCTTTATCATTTTTTTTTCAGATTTGGTACAAATATTTCTATTTCATGTTAAGCCATTGTTTTCAATATTTTTTTACATTTTCAACAACAGTTTGATTTTGGATTTGATTTGGATTTGGGCCAATAATGTTTTCATTCCAGTTATTTTTATTTAAGAATTGGATCATTTTTTTTTTTTTTATAATTAGTGTTTTATTATATTTTATTTTATATTTTTTTATTTTGTTTTTTTTTGTACAACAGATAATTAGAAATGTATTTTTACTATACATATATATACATTTTTTTTTTTACATTTAATTCCGAGAATGCGTATTAGTACTGGTTCATGGTTTAGCTTATTTTTTTTCTCTTTGTAATCCAAATGTTTTTTATTTTTTATTTTATTTTTTTTTTTTTTATTTCTCTTGTGTGCAGGATATCGCTCCTCCCATGTCCCACACTGGCTTTACTGGTCAGCACTTACCCTTTGTGGGCTTCACCTACACCACAGACAGCTGTTTTTCGGACCGGGGTCGACTCAGGTTGGCAGCTCTGGCTGATGGCGCCTCAGGAGAGGAGCTGCAACGCGATAAGGATGGCGGCTTGCAGCTGGAGGCTTTTGAAAGGAGGATCCGTTCTCTGGAGCAGGAGAAACAGGAGCTCAACCGCAAGCTGCAGGGTACGCAATTGATCACCTGAGCCTGATACATCAAATGACTTTAAAGAGGGATCATATATGTGAAAGTCTCTATGATAAAAGAGAATCCACATTAACACCCATTGTCTTGCTGAAAGTTTCTGTACATTTATTAAGGAGACTATTGAAGCCATCTCCTTGTTCTTTTGGCTCATATATCTTCACCTGTTCTCTCAATGTTGCGTCTTCAGAATCCACACAAGCTGCGCAGTCTCTGCATGGCTCAGGCCGCGGGGCAAGCACGCTGGGTCGCGATAAAGAGATCAAAAAGCTCAACGAGGAGATTGATCGCCTTAAGAAAAAACTAGCAGGTAAGAGGAGACCCTGGTAATGCTGTTGGTATTTATGTAAAAAAAAAAAAAAAAATCACCATAAGGGTGAATTGTGTTTGCTTTAAAATGTAACTTCTCACATAATTGATATTAACAGTGATATGTTGTGTTATCATTCAGGCATTTTAAACATTGTGAACGTGGTACTAGGAATTACCCCTGACTAAAGGGAGGGAGATCTGCTCATTCTCCACGGTTTTTTAATGCCCGTTTGTCTCTGTCTCTAATGAAGCCTCAACATGTTAATGAATCCCCTCTCTTTTATTGGGTTATAAAGTTTAGCGGTAATTTTTACCTTCCTGCCACCACTTGACTCGTGCTGTCGCTTGTTTTTTTGTTTCTCTCAGACTCTGACAGGCTGGAGCACCAGCTGGAGGAAGCTGTGACTTTGCGGCAGGACTACGAAAGTTCCTCCACTAAGCTTAAAGCCCTGGATAAACAAGTCAGAGCCCTTCGGCAGGAAAAAGAAGACATCCATAAGGTAAAGGAGCCCAAATAACCGGAGCAATTTTCTGGACCTGAGAACCCTTGTGAAAATATTGCTATTTAACATTTTTGTCTAATTTCATACGTTTTTTTTTGGTACGTTCTCAATTTTGCTGCCATGACCGGAGATGGCATTGACTGTGCAAGTTTGTGTCATAGCAGCATGATTTTACAATATTGCAAAGAGCATCTTGTGATGCTACTGAATGTTTGGTTACCTCTATCTTCTAATTAGGGCAGTTGGAGTTGGGGGATAATACAAGGTACTTAAATGCTATTTTGTAATCTAAGTATTAGGGGAGGGTATTAGATAAGGGCTTTAGGATGCATGGGTTGTGATACGATGCAATTTGTGATATTCCAGTTATGTGGATAGATCAAATCAGCTGAAATGCAAATCATGGTGTACAACCCATGGCGTCTTAATACGTCACATCACATTGATAATTCAGCAAAGAAATCAAGACAAAACACTCTGCTACAACAGCTAACAGGAGAGGAGAATGAAGTTTATATCGCATTTCAAAAAATGGATATTTTCAGCTGAAAGTCTGATGTATTATATGACGAAAATAAATGTTGCAATACATTGCTGTATCAAATTTTTTTTTTTTTTTTAAGCGCAGCCCTAGTACATATTTTGACAAGTGCTGCAATAACGTGCATTTATATACATTCATGTGTTGCATTACGTCATGTGAAACAAGACTTTCACTGACGGGGATGTTGAACAGACCATAATCGCATAGGCTTTTTTATACTACGGTTATGTGAATATAAAGGATTTTTCCTACGAGAGAGCTGTATGAAAACAATCCATAAATTCAAACGATACAAGTGGAATGCTTTTATCTACAGACCTTCTCTAATTTTATCGCAATCAGTTATATCAGTTGCAAGTCGCTCTGTATAAGGGCATCTGCTAAATGCCGTGAATGTAAATGTAAATGTTATGACCTGGTGTAGGAGAAAGCTGTAAAACATGGAGTATTATGACGGACCTGATCCTTTTGTTTGATAGAAGCCAAAAATGTGTAGATTGACATTAACATGAACAATAAAGAAGATGAGCCGGATGAAAATAGGCTTATGAACTTATGCTTGGTGATAATAAGTAGCAAAATGCCATGTACACAAACAGAGTATCTTGAGAGACAAATAAAGTCTCTGAACACATGAATTGACAGAACACTCTCCAGTATAAATGTGGGCTAATAAGACAGCAATCACACAGCCGGTAGTGCGCTTTAGAATGAGTGCTTCTGCTTTGCTGTTACACCCAACACCTTTAAACTGAGGATTGTATTCTCCCTGAGCATTGTACATTTGAATAAACCAGAGAAAGCCACGTTCAATAGCCAGTCTATGCCCTGACAAACTTTCGTTTGCTCTTCAGGCTTATGTACTCTAAGATACCACTGTATAGTTTTCATGTGATACAAATAGCATGGGGTCATGTACGCAGCTGTCGGTGCCCAGGCCTGGAACAGTCTTCCTACAGCCGCTGTTCTTTTCTAAATCCTCTACTCTCTTTCATCACGGCCTTGACCCTTTGCCCTATAGTTCTCGTGTTTGTATCAACTGCGCTCATTCGTCTTGATTAATGCCAACATTGGCGCACTTAGGAAGCAGCAGGGCTCTCTGCAATCCCATTACATTTTTGCCTAATTAGATTTGTACTGCCCTTCTAATCGAAGGCTGACCCAGAACGGTCTCTGAAGCGCTAGCTGTCTGCACCATTTCAACAGGCCGCAGTGTTTTAACACTAAATGTTTTACCTAAGATCCGACTGTTATTTTAACAGTAATGTAGATAATAGATAAGTAAGAATAGTTTATTAATTATAATGTCTTTGACATATTTTAAGGGAACAAGTAGTAATGATGGAGTCTGGTTTTCTCCATTTACATAAGGTTTTAATGCTTTCAAAGTGTCAGTGTAGTAAAACTAATGACTCAAATTGAAACCTGGTTACAAACATACACTGCTTACAAAAATATATTTTAGTAGATGAGATTTCATTTTGAAATAATGAAATAGTTTTTGTGTATATCATCATGTTCCCATACAGAATAAATAGGCCAAGAACAAAATGGCAAAGCATTTACTGATATTAAAAACAAATTTCTAGCGTACAGTGTAGTATGCAATGGCATTTCCCTTTGATACCGCAAACACGTGTGCCTGGACCTCACTGGCCACTACTTGAAATGTGACTGGAACCAGTTTGCACGGTCAGATTAAATTAAATTTGAACTTTTTAGCAACAAACACTCAAGCTGGGTTTACTTCCAAACTAAGGACAACTATGGGAAGAACCAGATGCTCACTATTAAGTATAGTGGAGGCTCTTGGAACCTTTAGAGGCCCTTTGGTAGAGTAAGTGGGCTCCCTGAAGTACCAGAAGAATTTAAATCAAAATCTGTCTGCTTTTGCCAAGAGCCGAAAAATAAACCGTCACTGGATCGTCCAGCATCACTGTGACCCAAAACTGTATGTCCAAGTCAACACACAAATAACTCTCTGCCATGGCCATCTTTGCCAAATGTTCTGTTATATTTTCCAACCTTATAATATGTTATAGGGGAAGCCCAAAAGGTATTTTATTGGCGTTTTTAGTCATCTTTACCACGGGTGCCGATAATTGTGGAGGTGCTCCTTGTCTATGCTAGCAGGAAGATAATTGAATCTTTAACCGTAGCACGTCCTTCTCCCAATACTCTTGACGATTTCTATTCTCACTTAGCCTCTTTTTCAGTCAGCTCTCTGAGGTAGCCAGATCCTCTTCCTTTTGTCACATTATCCTTCTCCTCCGTTCCTTTCGCTGCTCACTCTCGCTCCGGTTAACATCCGTCCATCTCTGGTGTTTGCAGCAACTGGTGGAGTCTCTGGAACGTCAGAAGTCTCAGACCAAGGAGCTGAAGGACGCCCATCAACAGCGGAAGCTGGCCATGCAGGAGTTCTCGGAGCAGAATGAACGCGTGGCCGAGCTGCGCTCGCAGAAGCAGCGGCTCTCGCGCCAGCTCCGTGACAAGGAGGAGGAGATGGAGGTGATCATGCAGAAGCTTGACAGCATGCGCCAGGACATCCGCAAAACCGAGAAGGCCCGTAAAGAGGTGAGGAGCATTTGACAGTGTTGTAACCGGATCATATCGTGATGCATTCAGATTAGGAGAAAATATTGCCGCTAATGGTTAGAATTCTTTATAATAAGACGCTTTTCAGCAATAAAATGTTTTTGTGCAGTGTTCTGCTGGGAGTCTTTGGATCCTGACATTCAGGTGGCTGTTAGTTTTACACGTAACCCCCTAGCTTAACATTGTTGCAGACCAATAACACCCTCATGGCAAAGGGATTCCCTAATTACGTTCTCACATTGCATAATTCCTCAGGGAAAGTTCGAGGAACATGACAAAGATGTTAACTTGACTTCCAAATTTCCCAGATCTCAAGCCCAGTGAGCCTCTGTGGGTCTAGCGAGCATGTACTGAGCAAACAAGTTTGATCTATGGAGACCCTACCTCACACATTACAGACTTTAAAAGATCTGCCTCTTACATCTGGTGAAAGATACCACTGGACACCTCGAATCATCTCGAGTTTTGGGGGCATGGGACAAGGGGGACTTGCAGGGTTTCAGGCAGATCACTCTAATGTTATGGCTGAACGATGTGTGATGACCATTGCTCTTTTTAGAAATTTTCAGGTTGAGAACTGTCCCTGGTAACTACACGTTTAATTAATTATCAGAGTTCAGTACACAAGAGAGAGCACATACTATACAGTCAACTACAGTAAATATTCTCCATTATATCTTTGGACTCTCTTTGGCTGCTTCAAGCCACGGAAAGGGGCCCAATTGTTTAAGGGTACTTCCTTGTTCCGTTTTCTCGTTTCCACTGCTTTCATGTTAGCTTCTCCCTGTGAGGATGCGAGGAAGCGGCACAAGGGCAGAGGAAGTGATGTTACGCATACTTGTGAAATGAGAAACACTAGGGCATTGTTGTGCTGTTTCAACGTACATAAAAATGTGCACAACTAAACAAATCAGTGAAGTAGGGCTGTCCTGGTTATATATCAGATTTATTAACGGAGTACATGTTTATTGAGAGGAAATTGACTTAGCAGTTCATTTGGCCAACCAAGGGCACACAGTAATGTTTTGGTTGGAATGGGCATGCTGGTCATCGTTAAGACACTTTATTAGCATCAATCTTGAACGCGAGCCTGTGATAAGTGAATTGTAATTCTAGGTTAGATAAGTTCGCTTGTATACCCCACCCCTGTGTCCGTGTGTCCCTTCTCTGCACGCCTCTGCCCCCCCCTCCTGTGTCCCCCATCTATGTGTCCACCACAACCCTGTCTGTGTCACCCTCACCTGTGTGTGCCGCCTCCTGTGTCCCCCATGATGTATCCACACCTGAGAAAAGAAAAATAGAAAAAGAAAAATGATTACTACAAATATTACCACGAACCTGTTCCATTAAAAATAAAAATCCATTTGTAAAAGTTTCGCCAAACACTGCTTCAAGTATTTGGGGCATGTTTTAAATAATTGTAGACTCTCCGATCTGTATTGTGTTCCAGAGCAGTGCGTGTAATCGTGGACTGACTGGTCCATGTTTTCCCCTGCATCAATTCTAACTCAGAATAACAGAGCTTCCCCTGAGACACAGCCCACTGCTAAACAACGGCAAGACTCTGGAAGCCACTGCATTTTTGGCAGCACTAAGTGACACAGCAGTAGCACAAAGTGAAAGTGAATCAGGCTCAGATCTCCGGGGGAAACGGGAGGAATGTCTCAGCTCCCCTAAATAACTGTTAGGCCTCTTCTCTGACCCTTATTGGACCTGCATGGCTAACCAAAGCCAGATGGGCAGCACTGTCCCCTTTCACACATGCACATTTACCTGTGAAATTACAGGGAATTTCCTGAACAGGGGTTATGTTTGTACAAAGGCCATAGCGAAGATCCAAGATCAACACATTTTGGGACAAGACCTATAATACAATACACTATTACAAAGCCAGGTTATTACCATTAGAAGTAACCTGGTAGTGTCCTGGGTTTTAAGATTTTTTTTTTTTTGTTTTTGTTTTTTTTGCTTCCAATAGGTTGAACTTGGTTACTTTGAAACAAAATGTAGCACTGAGCTACGAAGATCTCAGATAAACAGAACTAACTTGAAGGATGGAGTGATTTATAACTGACAAATTCCAGATTTAAAAAATGCATATTTGCAGCAATGGTCAGAATTTATTTTATTAATTCGATTTACTCACCGAGGTAAAGGCACTGCGATAGCTTGTCGCTTAAGGTACTGGACTCTGGACCTGATGGTCCAATGTTCAAATCCCGCCTCTGCCAAAACTGTCACAGTTGGGTCCTTAAGGCCCTTAACCCCCGATTGCTTAAATTGTTAAGTTGTTAGTTTCTCGTGATAAGGCCGTCTGCTAAATGTCATAAATATAAATGTAAAGGAGATGGTGTTTTCAGACCAGACCCAAGTTTATATTCCTTTTTAACAAAAAAAAAAAATTACTGTTATTATTTAGAGATGGTCACAGCTTTCATGTCTTGTATTTTTGCACATTAAATAAGGTTTTGTTCAGGTGTTCACCTAATCAGTTACAGATTATAGTTACAGTTACGCGTTAGGTCGTTGGGTCACTTTAATTTGGCATTGATTCGAGGGTGTAATGGCCTGTCCGCCAAGCCAGCAGGGTGGCGTTAAATAATGGCTAGAACACCACTGCGGTGCTGTGACCCGTGACACCTACAAGGCGGCTGACAGACTAGTCGGTCAAAGATTATTTGTTTAGGTTACAAAAATTTGGAATGGCCTCCAAATTTCCTCCAGAGCTGTAGCACAAAGTTTTGTAAAGTAAGTAATAACCAGTTCGGAGCTTGAGTAGAGCATCCAATGATAGCTTTATTAATTGCGGTTTGTAATTTTTGTGGTTAAATCAATGTAACACTTCAGAATGAGCTCACACTGCCTTTAGTGCAGAGATGCACTGATCTTCCTGGTAGACTACACACGTCAGTCATAGCAGCATTGTGAAAGCATAGAGTGCCTCCATCTGTCAGCAAGCTGTCAAACAAATTTATGTTACCGATGCCTGGCGTGACCCGCTGCTTGGTGCGCTGCGTGAAGTCTGTTGTAATGCGCATTCATTTATACTCGTTCATCCTCCAGCACTGAAGTACAGTGCAGCGTCCCTGAGAACAGGCCCCAATTACATTGTATGTTTCTTGTGGTTCTCAACATCTGTTCGGTTGAAACCAAAATATTTCCACTCTGGCACTTCAACATTGTTCTTTTGAATAAGCTTGTCTACTCTATGTGAAAATCTGGATCTCTGGTTTTTCTTTCACTTCCATACATCCAAGCATTCTTTGCTAAACAGAAAATGTCACGTACTCTGCATAAGTTTTAAGCCACCAGTAGATTTGATGTCTTAGCAGTGCTTTACTGACAATATATCGCATATTGTTGACGAACAATTTCATTTCAAACTTGGATTTGTCACACCGTAATACTCTTTTGCCATTCCAGTCTTTGTGAACTTGAACATACCATAACCTTTTTACCCTTGGTTATTCTTAATCAAGCGTCTTCAGACTGTAGAAGGCTCAGCTAGGCATCCTGATGAAACTGCTGCATGCTGGTATTACTTAAGTGTAAAAGGAGCTCACGCTATAAACACCACTCATTTTTTAATACTGTACGTTTTCAGATTGTATTCTTATAATGAGCCCCAAAATAGTGTGCATAATGGTTGTAAGCTCACTTGAAGAAACCCGTCTGTGTACATTTTAAGACATGTAAGTAGCTTTAAGTGGGCGCTGGTGGTTATTTTAATGTAGTACTGCCCAAATTCGAACTGAACTGAACAGTGCTTGGAGTCATGAGGCACCCCTGTGTGTGGGGTGACATTACATAATAAATCGTTTTGTTTTTTTTCAACTGTAAAATCGAAATTAACTTAAAGTAAATCCTCTTTTTCTTTCTTAATCTACATTCGTTTCACTCTCCTTCTGTTGTTTCAAATTTTTCAAAGCTTTCTACAGAGTTTTGCAATTTCATGACATTTCACAGAGCACTGGAGCCGCAACGGCAATAATTTTGCAGCGTCGGGACGGGGCTACAAAATGTAGATAGTGGAAACACAGTTAAAACAATGATTAAAACGGTATGCAATCTAATAGTGGCCTAGGACTTTTACTGCTCACAGTTTGACCGTGTGTATTGAATTAGTTGCTCAGTTTGTGCAATTTTACGATTTTACGAAGTCCAGGCCGCCTTATTGAATGAAATACACTGCCTACAAATATAAGGGGATATTTCCTTATTTTAATATAATATAATTATCATTTCTGTGAGCAGTGTATAACGATAGTTGGCTAGCCATAAACTGGAATAGAATTCCGCTTAAACTGCGAACCAGACGGGTATAGGCGGGGCCTAACTGAAACCCATGCTGTGCTTGTGTAATGTTTATATACAATATGATATCAATATGATTATCTAGAATGAATGACTTTAAATCAAGCATAAAGCAGTTTTTTCCTTTTGTACTCCTGTTTGCTTTAATGGTTGATGCTAGGCCAAGAGAATGCATGTGTGTCTCCCCCTGTTCTGTGAAGGAATATTGGATCCTGAGTCACTGCGGTCCCATTTTTCAGTATGTGTTTGTGTGGGTGTTTTAGCTGGAGGCTCAGCTGGAAGATGCTCGTGCAGAGGCTTCAAAGGAGAAAAAACTGCGAGAACACAGTGAAGTTTACTCCAAACAGCTGGAGAGTGAGCTGGAGACACTAAAGGTCAGAGAGCATTCCACATTCCTCGTCCTTCTTTTTTTTTTTTTCTTTTCCCTTTTTAGGTTTACACCGAGTCTATCTTTGTACCTGTCTCGATCCATTCTTATTCCATTAGCCTTCCTGATGGGTCAGATTCAGCCTTCTTATAGCTGGTCAGCTCTTTCCACCCTGTTGCTTGCACATCCTGCTTTCTCCTTGCACTGCAGAGGAGGGGATATCCTGGTTGTGTATTTTTAACTCTGTTTTTTTCCCTGGTTGTCTGTTATTGCTATTGGCATGGCTTATAGTACACAGCTGGACTTGAGAACTTGCTACCTCTGAATGTGTCTGCTCTGTTTCTCCGTCCTGTTTTTCCTTACTTTACATTTAACCTTTTTCTGACCTCACGTCTACAGCCACTGCTCTTTCGTGGTTCCCAATATAGAAACTTTATTCAGCAGTTCAGTGCAAGTGCTGCCGCCTGATCTGTTGTTATATAGCAATAACAGAACCAAACGCTGCTTGTTAGGAGATTGGGGGGACTGTTTTATGGTGTAATTAAGATTTACCTCACCACCTCACCACCATTCAACATATGACCCTTTTCAGTCTGACTTGTAATCCAAGCAACTGAGGCTTAATTAGCTTCCTAGTTAAGAGGCTTTTATATACATACATACTGCTCACAAAAACTGAACTTTGATACATAGTGTAAGTGTGTGCATGCATATATATGTATGTATATATGTA